>NW_004624790.1:12706139-12723752 GCF_000247695.1 Heterocephalus glaber
AATCAGTCTTATGCTATTTTTCTTTGAATTGTCTAGCAGCTGCTGGATTGATTTCTCATGTTCCCTTATAATTTTGAAGCAATTTTTCTTTTCCTGGTCATTAATTGCAGATTTATCTTCTGTATTTGAAATTCTGTCCTCACATTGGCTCATTCTGCTGTGTAGACTTTCAGTGGAGTTTTTAATCTTCTGGAAATCTGTTTGCATCTGTTTTATGAATTCCATTTGTTTCCTATATTGGGATTCCATCATGTTCCTGAAATCCTCTATTTTGTTATCTGTCCTCTTTAGATTTATTAGTCATATCTTGCACTATGGGCAGAACCTCTGCTGTTTTCTGATAAATTATTTCTGATTTCATTTTTTCCACTTCCTCTTTTGTTGCCAGTTCAGGGAGTCCCGGTGGTTGAGTATCAGAGTGTTCCATCACATTTCCCTTTGGGGTTGCTGTAGGTGATCTGGAAGTCTGGGTTTGAGACTTGTTTGTGTGTCTTCTCATTTTTGGGGTGGGGGGTGCAATTGGCGCCCATGTGGCTCACCTCCTTTGGGCTGCAAGCTGTGGAACAGCAGCCCTGAAGGCCCTACCTCTGGGCTGGGAGCAGAGGATCAGTGGCCCCGAAGCCCCTTCCTCCTTGCTGGGAGCAGTAGAAAGGTGGCCTGGAAGCCCCTTCCTCTGGGCTGGGAGGCAGCACATTTGTTTACATACTATCCTGAACATCACTTGGGTAGGTGTTGAATGTTTTAAGTTATACCATACACTGAAAAAACATTGAATAAATTGATAAAATTGTCATTTCTGTAGTTCCTGTTTTATCAC
This sequence comes from Heterocephalus glaber, assembly GCF_000247695.1. Next base: position 12,706,957 of record NW_004624790.1, read on the forward strand.
CTTATAAACATTAATGAAAAATATGCACTTTTTTGGTCATCCTTTATTTAAATAATTGGACTGGTAAATGGTTACATGCAAAAGAGCCTTTTCAGGGTATTACTGTCTATATCTTCTCAGTCTGATACTCCTGGGAAAAGGATCAAAGCCTCTTTGGAAGTTGAGCTAGAAGCTTCACTGAAGAGTTGTTCCTCAAGTGGAGTTGTGGTCCCTGGGCTGGACTGCCCAGCCTCCCCTTGCCTGTGGAAGTAGTAATTGGGATTATGAGCTATTTTCAGTGGCTGTGGTAGTAAGTTCATTCTTTCTTGCTAAGGCTATGATGTACATTTTATAAGGTTTTAATTTTAGGATGGGAAAATGAATCATTTTGAAGTAATACATTTTGGTTGATAAGATATTTCAATACCTACCATCCATGAGTACAAATTAATAACAGACTCATTGCATTACAATATTGTGACATATATTCAGATCTTTCTCATATGCAGATTCAGCACTCAGTTTCTAACTCATGAGTTCTTACAAAGAACCTAGAAGTTGGGAACTGAAGATAGATAGGGTTCGGAGGAAAGTTTTAGAAAGCCTGTCTGCCTAGTGATTATATTAGTATAATGTAATTTCCTTTTTTTTTTTTTTTTTGGTACTGGGGATTGAACTCAGGACCTTGCACTTGTGAGGCAGACAGTGGCAGCACCACTGAGCTAATTCCCTGGCCCTTCAATTTTCAATTTGGAAAATTAAAAACATTTACTTTTCTAATAGAAATTATAAAAAGCAAAGATGCACAAAATCTTCTTGCGTCAGGAAGCCTCATAGAAAATAAGTGTAGCTTTCAGGATGCGACCTAATAATAAACTGTTTGTGCTTATACCCGATAGTTTTCCTGCCTGATAGGTATAGTTTATATGTTGAGAGTTTCTTGCTTGTCATAAATGTATAATAGACATGTTCTCAGAGTGAATATGTTTTATTGTAAAATTATTTGATTTTGTTACTACTGAAAATAAGTATTTGAACCTCAAAACTCATAATGTCTTCCATTTTTTCCTCTCTTGCAAGTTAGTTTTTCTAACTCTGAAAGCTAGTAATGTGAGGATTATAGAAGATTGTTTTGATCTAGCCTCAAATGTCATTTAATGGTGAGAATATCAGGCCTTTGTATTACTCAAAACTTCTTGGTTACAAGTGACAGAAACTCAACTTGAATTAGCTTAATTTGAAAATAATAATAAACATGGAGCTCACTGGCTTAAGGAATCAGACTCAGGTGGTTTCATTGAGGTTGTTTCATTTCAGCAAAGTTCTTTGTCTCCAACTCTCCTCTGTCTTTCTCTGGATCCCCATCCTTTGCACATTCTCTCTTCTCAAGGCTGGAGTCATGGCAGCCTGTACTTGTGGCCTCACATCTATACAACTTCATGACCTGAGAGGAAAGAATTCCATTTTCCTGTCTACTCCTGCCTCAAAATTAATTTACTGAAAAAAGGAGAGCTTCTAATTTGGCCTGGCTGGATTATGTGTCTGTCTTTGTGGTCCAGTCACTTAGTAAATGAAATAGAACACCGTAACCTAGCCTGAGCTATGTCTACTCTTGTGATCTGGGAAGCAGATTTGGGTATCAGAAAAAAAGATGCAGAACAAACACAGTATCCACTTCAGCAGTGGAATAGGTATTGTTACATCTTGTGTCTAGATGTCCCCGCAGAGCCTCATACAGTCACAGGTGGGGCTTTTTCAGAGGTGGCCGGATTTAGAGTGTGTGATGCTGGGGTTGATTCATGGTGCAATGCTAGGCTCAAGGACACTAGGATTAAGGGTGTGAGTGCTACCCATTATAGATAAGCTGGATAAGATGTAAGAGATAGAAGAAGCTGTGGTCCTCCCTTGTTGCTTTGCTACCTTCTGCACACCATGAACTGTTTCTCCTCTGAGATGCTTCCCTGCCTTAGAATCATCTGATTATGGACTGAAACCTCTGCAAACTGAGCTAAATAAACATTTCCTTCTTTAACTTTCGATGTCGGGTGTTTTGTCTCAGCAATAAGAAAAGTAAGTAAGACAGAATTTGGTACCAGCGAAGTGAGGTCATTGCTGTGACTGTACCTGACCATGTGGTTTAGGAGCCTTTAGAGCTGGCTTGTGGGAAGAGTTTGGAAAGGTTTGGAGATGTCGGCTGGAAAATTAGAGCTGAAACGCCTTAGGCTATACTTGATTACAGATTCTGATCAGAGCTCAGAAGACCAGAATGCTGACAGAAATGATGCTAGTAAAGACCAGGCTCAGGAGGTTTCTACTGGGAAGAAGGACTACATTAGCTGCCCTGACTCCAGATGATATGTGTTATGCCTTGGCAGAAAGTTTGTCTGCATTTCACTTTTGACCAGAGACTTTGCCTGAGACTGAGATTAAGGGCAGTGGACTAATTAATCTGGCAGAAGAAATTTCAAGGCAGTCTAATGTTGAGGTGGTGGCATGACTACTGTTGGGGGCTTTTAGCAAGATTACATTGAGAATCAAGAGCAAAGAGCCCAGCAGAATGATTTAAAACATTTTGAGTTTGGTCGGGAAGGAAGTTCCAGTAAAGCTGTGGACTGCAAAGACAGAGCAGAGGAGATCTTGATTGCTGAGAAGGAATGGGAGAATGGAAAAGGTGGCCTGAGGGTATCACAAGAAGTAGTAGGACTCCAAATTGTAGAGCACCATGTTCCAGAATGGCAGCAGCCTAGGGAAGGTGTTCCTTGGGATTTGGTTCATAAGCATTGGACCCCTATAGCCAAGAGAGGAGGAAGCCAGGCTACTGCTCCAGCTGGCAGCAGACATTGGTGTCATCCACGTGGTGCTGGTTTTAGGTGCATGCAGAATGCAAGAGTTGTGAGATCAGGAAGGCTTCCATCCAGATTTTAGAAGGCCTGGAAGACCAAGCACTTTCCCCGTGAGAGGGCAGTGTGTGAAGCTGTAAGTGTGAAGCCAGAGGTACAGTGGAGACCCCAGAAGTTTGGAGAAGCCAGGAATGTGGATTATCTGAGGAAAACTGCAAGGAAGGAGAAGAGCTGGCCCAAGATGAAGCCATGGAAGGTACAACCACCTCCAGTGTGGCAGGGTCAGAGCCACCCTTGCCCTTTGAGTTTACAACTTGCCACAGATTGCTGGGGATCCTGGAAGTGGGACTGCAATTTAACGTTTGCCCTGCTGGATTTGGGGTTTGCTTTGTTCCTATTCCTGTGTATTATTATGTATCTGTTGTCCACTGTAGTTTTTATTCTCTTATAAATTAATAAACAATTTGTAAAGAGACACTTTAAGATTTTGCAGATGTCCTGCTCCTCTTCAAATTGTTCTTCATGATGATTTTAAAGGGCACACATGTTTTCTATGTGGTTACAAAATGATTTTCTAACTCTGCCACTATTTGTACGTTTACAATTTGGACACTGTAATAAAAACAGCTCTCCTTTCCTCCTTATCATCATTATCATCACTATAGAGTCCCATTGTTTCCAGTGACTTTTAATTCTGAACTGTCCCCAATTTGGTGCTCAAGTTTGAGTGCATCTTTACTTTCTGATGTAGCAAGATGTTTCAGGCTCACCTTTTGTATTCCCTGCTTTAGCCTTGGAATTAGCTGTTTCTCTGAGGAGAAACCAAGATCTGACTGCTAGACATACCATACATTGCTAATGGGGCATCTGTACTTTTAGGCCCTTTCAGTTGTCAAGGTTAGGGGCAAAATACACATGTGCAAAACTTGCACATAGAAATAAATGTACACATATATAGACACACACACCAATATGTACACATATACAGTGGTACCTCAGTTCACAGACTTAATTCTTTCCACAGTTCTGGTCACAAACCAAATCAGATGAGAACTGAATCAAATTTCCCCATAAAGTCAACATTGAACATAACCATTGAATTTGATTCGGTTCTCATCCAATTTGATTTCCAGAATGGTGGAAGGAATTAAGTTCACGAACTGAGGTACCACTGTGCATTATATGTATTTATGTATACATAATTTATTATAGAAATTATACATGTTTGTAGCTTCTCCTTTCTCAGGGATAACCCCAGCTCCCAACATCACCACAGGTACTCATTTGCTTAATATGTATGTAAAATCACATATGAAATAGTTCCAGGATTGCTTCGGGCAACTATCAAAAAGTTCAGGTTTTACTTGCTGTTTTCCCCCTTTCTCTCAAAAGCTAAGAATACTGTGTTCGTAAACCCATGGAATTGAGGTCTTTTTCTTTCTGTGTAGTAAGGTTATACTAATATTCTTTTGAAACATTAGGATAAATTTGAGCTTACATTTTATTTTTATATTTTTAATTTTTTAATATGTAGACGTTTAACATACAAGGAATGGTCAGAAGATACAATGAATGTTTAAAATAAAAAACTCATTACAGTAAAAGTCACATTGCAAGGAGAGTATTTTGAGGGGCATTCATAGAAATGTGTCTTTCTGTAATACATTTTTAAAATTTGAATATTAAATACATATTAACAGTATGTATTTTTTTGATCACCACGTGTTGATCATCAAACGTTTAAGTCAATATCTGTAAAATAAATGTATTTTGTATGTCGTCATCCACCATATTCACTGGTTCTGGCACCCTGTGACTTTTGGCTCTTCCCCAAAGTCAAAATGACCGTGAAAGGTAAACATTTTGAATCTATTCACGACATCAAGGGAGCAGCAAGGCATAACTAAAGACAATCCTGAAAGAGGACTTACACAGCTGCTTCAGAAAGTGACAAGAATGATGGGATAAACGTGTTTGAAGCAAGGGGCAGTATTTTTGAATGGGATTAATGGCAGTTTGTCTTTTGCTGTAATAATTTGTTTTTTGTGGGGTTTTTTGGTACTGGGGATTGAACTCAGGACCTTGTGCTTATGAGGCAGGCGGCGGCTCCACTGAGCTAAATCCCCGGCCTAATAATTTGTTTTTAAATTTAAACATTCACCATATTTTTCATTCATTCCTCATATTTCCACAAGTCAAATCTGTGTAAAAAGGTGTACTCAGAAAGTGTTAGTTCTTCCTGTATTCCTCTCACCCTTTCTCTCTCTATCTTCTGTAGATATTTTTTTTTTTTTTTGCTTATCCATCCATTGTGTTTCTTTTTGTAATGACAAATAGATATGACAGTTTCTACCTTTGTTCTTATATGGGATATTCTCTTGTACTTTGCTTTTTCACTTAATATATCCTAGAACTGATTACATATTAGTTTATAAAATTTTTTTCTTAATCATTTTACAGATGCATAGTACTCCATTGTATGTATTCTAATTTATTCACTCACTTAGGTTTAGACATTTAGGTAGTTTTGTTATTTTGCAGTTACCAAATAATGCTCTGGTGAATAATGTGCATGTGTTTCCATACTGTTGGAGGTATTGTAGGTTTTATCTTTGGGTAAATTTTGGTAAGTGGAATTGCTAAGTCAAAGGATATATGTATGTAGTTTTGCTAGGTATTATTTGGCCACTATTTTTGAGGAACTTGGAACTTCAAGGAGCAAACAAGTATTCATGTAACAAATCCACCTATGTATATAGCAATGTAGAGATTAAATGTTTTCATTTATTTATTAAAACTCTGAATTGTAAGGTTTCTGAAACTAACTCCAAAGAGGGGAAAGATACATTTTTTTCTAGAGTCTTCCTGGAGGATAAATTCAAGTGATATTTTCTTGATTTCCTATTTGAAAGTCCCATTTGTACGCTTACAAGGAATCTTTTCTTCCTGATATTTGTCTTTATCAGAAGAGCTTCAGGAAGAATTTTTGGAACTCAAAATTGATTCTTGCCAAAGGTAACCTCCAGAAAAATCACTTTGAAGATTTCCCAGGTAGAGTATCTTCTTATTTATCCTCAGATAAGTGAACAGGTTTCAACAGGCATTTTCTAGTTTTACTGATATACTTGAGTAGGTGTCCTCTCTACCTCACCTACCCCCAGCCTCTAGCTAAGAAAAATCTCATAGTCCGCAGGCTTGACTTTAGAGTGCCTCACCATATCTCCTCCTTATTTTCATCATTTTATGTATTTCTGAAAATGCACATACGATTCACACTAAACTGTCTTATTTTGAAGAAGTTGTATTCCTTAATTATAATTTGGGTTTGTAAGTATGATGTTATACAATGAAGCACTTGTTTCTAGCATTCATCAATAGGGACAAATATTTAAAATGGGAAGTAAATATGTAGAGACAAAGTTTTCTAATAAAGTTCATTTAGTAGATAGATGAAATTAATTTCAAATGTTGAGAAGGATCTAAAGTTTTACAAGAGTCAGTCAGTGGGCCTCTGAGCATACAATTTGAATGGTACCTTGAGATGTTATCACTTTCTTTAAATTTGCATTAAAAATAAGGACAAACCTTATTTTGCTGACAGCCATAAAAATATGAACAACTGGATTTGTGATTTTTTTTTAAAAAATTGATCATTGGAAATTTTTTTGTTGCTGATTCTCTTAATCATTTATTTTGAGATTCAAATAACATTAAAGGAGATCTAATTTTTTTGTCTATCAAAAGGGCTAGAATTTAAAAAATAATAGTCAGGAAATACATGGTATGGGGAAAAAAACACCCTGGAACTTAGGTGAGCTGAGCATTGTCCTTTGCTCTACTGCTGACCTTGGGACCTTTCCTGTCTTAAGCATCAGTTTCTTCATCTGGAATGTGAGAATTATTTTCTATGGCTCCCTGATGGGACTGAGGTTGTAACACCTCAATCGCAGTGTGTAAGTACTGTGTAGAATATAAGTACTATATACTATTCTTAGTGAGAAACCTTATAACATGAGATAAATATTCCTGTCAAAATTTAGTGTCTTTAAAACATTTTACTTGAGTTTTTTCTTTACTGATGTAAGTGGAAGCCTTTTTGCTTTTTCCCCTCTATTAAACACTGTAAACTTCTAAAATGGCTGGATTTCCTTGAGTTTCACTGCCTCAGGTTGGACTAGAATAGTTTTCATTGTGAACTTTCTCAGTAGATAGGTAAACAGCCAGTCTTCATCCTACAGTATCAAAAATAGGCTGGTTTTGTGCTGGCCTTGGTGAGGGGTGAAAGTATCTGAGAGAACAGATTGATTCATTGGTCATTGGTAGGCTTTCTGGACCTCACATCCCTAAACAAGGCCATCCCATTTCCCTCTTTTCCCACACACTGTCCACCAACTCACCTGATGGGAAATACCAGTAATGTGAGTTCTTTCCTCTTCCCTATTCTGTTGCTTGTTGAGACTTAATACTTGTACTTCTGGGGAACCTTTCAGAGCATTCTCGTGATTGAGACCTCATTGGCTGTATCTAGGGTATGTAATCAGTCCCTCTTACCTGCACTTGCTATTGTGGCACTTTCCTCACATGGCAAAGTCTAAACTCCCTGGCTTTCTATACCCTTAATTTTTCCTTCCAAATCTGTCACATGGTGTTTCTGTGCACTTGCTCTGTCATCCAGCCACACAGCTGACTTTTAGGAAATATACCTGTGACACTTACATTCCCCGGTGCCATGTTGAGTAAGAGCACAGTTTCTGCCTGGGTTCAGATACTGTCTCCACTGTTTCCTAGCCTTGTTACTCTGGAAATCTAACTAACCTCACTTTGCCTCAGATTCCTCACAATAAAATGAGAATAAAGATACTGTCTGCTTCATAATGTTATTGGAAAGAGATTGTTATGGCTTGTGTCTAGATGTCCCTCCAAAGCCTCATGCTGTCATAGGTGGGGCTTTTTCAGAGGTGGTTAGATCTAGAGTGTGTGCGGCTGGAATTGATTCATGGTGTAGTGCTAGGCTCAAGGGCACTAGGATTAAGAGGACAGCGCTACCTGCCCTAAGTAGGCTGGATAAGATATAAGGGACAGAGGGCTGGGGATTTAACTCAGTGGCACCGCCTCCCTCAAAAGCACAAGGTCCCAAGTTCGATCCCTAGTACCAAAAAAAAAAAAAAGATGTAAGAGATAGAAAGAGCTGTGTTTGGCCCTCTTGTTGCTTTTGATATGTTCCGCCGCCATGAACTATTCCCCTCTGCTGTGTCATCCTGTCTTGGAGCCAGCCAATTATGGACTGAAACCTCTACAAACTGTGACCTTTCCTCCTTTAATTTTGAGTGTCTCAGCAAGGAGAAAAGTAATTAAGACAGAGATAATCCATGTAAAGGACTTAGAACTGTGCCTGCCTGAATATTTTAAGTGTTATGTATAAGTATTAGCTGCAGTTGTCATTATTAATTACTGTTATACTGTTTCTATCTAACATCTATCAAAATTCTTTGTATATCTCTGCTCAAGTAGTTTTCTTAAGTCTTCCAAACCACAAGCAATCTTATCCATTCTTGAATTTATCCATGTACCCTTTGCTTAAATCTTTTTAAGACCTGCTTAAATATTGAGTGCTTATGTGTACAAGGCTTAACTACTCATTCAGAGGAATACAAAACTTAAGTTAAACTTAATCACATGCCCTTTAGGAACTTAGAGTCCGGTAGAACATATCAGAGAGTATAAAATGTTCATCCATTGTGCAAATATTTTTTGAATAACAGCAGAAGATCCAGTCATTGTATGTAGTTACCCAAACACCTGAGCCTGGTGTCATGGTTTATGACTAACTTAGGTGAAAGATTAGAGATTGCATACTTTAAGCAAACCACAGTTGAAGTGTCTGGGGAGTGTGGAAAAAGAGTTTACTGTCTAGGAGGGTCAGCCAAGGCCTTTTAGAGAAGAATGTTCCCATCTCAGCAGGCTCGTGCAGTATGTTTGGACTTTTCCCATTTCTGCATCACTGAGGAAGCATTCAGCTGTGACTGTAGATGGGCTGTAGCATTTTTGTAACTGTAAGCTCCTCAAGGGTGAAGATAGTTTTCTCTTCATTTTTGAGCTCCTAGTGATTATTCCAGGTTTTATAAATAGACTTTGCTTAATAGAGGAGGATGACAGATTAGGAAGATGTCTCTTCCTATGTAACTTATAGGGACATTATAGTTTGATTTTTAATATCTGAAGCAATCAAACTTCATAGTGAAGACATTTGTTTAAACTGGAAGTGAGGTCTTTGGACATATTCATGTCATTTCTTATTACATTAATCATAGCCACAGTAGTCATTATAGGAATGTAATAAAATGAATTCTGCATCAATCCATGAAGATGTTTCTTCCTATATTTCTGTACATTTCTGGGAAGAAACTCTTGTAGGTTTCCCTATTAAAGCCTTCCCTGGACCTAGAATTCCAGGATGTGATTTCATGACTTTGATCATATGAGAAATCTCAGTTTTCAAAATTTCCCAACAGTTTTAATTCTGAATTTCTCCTTGTAGCAAGGAGCAAGGACCAACCCCAGTGGAGAGAAAGAAGAAAGGAAAAAGGAAAAGTGAAACAACAGTGGAGAGTTTAGAGCTGGATCAGGGCCTGCCGAACTCATCCCTGCGGAGTCCTGAGGAGTCCACTGAGTCTGCTGACAGCCAGGTACAGCTGTGACCAGGAGTTGCTGGAGGTGATGACTGCTGGACAGGGTCTTGCTGACACTGATCCTGGTGCTCTTCTATGCCTGTCTCTAGCCTACTATACCCTATGCACAGACTTGAGCTGGGCTTTTTCTGTCTTGCTGGGTGAGCAGGTAGACCACAAGCATTTTCCTTAGCCTGGCCTTCATACAGATAATCTCCCAGTTTTGTTTTTTGGTTGTTTTGTTTTGTTTCTTTAGTGGTATTGGGTTTCTTAGAAAGTAGTATGATATTAGGCTGCAGACAAAGTTGATGCAGAAAATGAAGTTTGAAGCCAAGCTAAGTAAGGTTCAGGGTGCCTATTTAGCCTCGTAGGTAATGCATTCAGTGATCAGAGGGTTAGGTCAGGGATACTTCATAATTCTAGATGCTGGAAAACCCAGGGTTGTACTCATTATGCCAAAATAGTAAGAGATGTTTGGCTAAATACGGAAAGAAGTAGTTGCCCGTCTGTTCAGTTCCTAAATATATGGCAAAGTGTGCCTAGGACACTGATGGTGATTTTTCCCTCTGTGTTCAGGCAGCTTTTCTAAGACATGAATTCTAATATTTGAAAGTGCTATTTCCTCATATCGGTAGCAGTTTATCTAAACCATGCTGCTACAAGGAAACCATTTAGAAGTAAGACTAACCTAGTGTACCTTCCAAGGTCACCTGGGTCCCCTTTAGTTTTTCAGTGATCTTCACTGTAGGAAGGTGTCAGCTTATCATAACATCATACTGTTCCTAAGTCCTAGTGTCTGATATCAGAGAAGAACCCCCTTCACTGCCTTTAAGCTGGAGCTATTAGGTATCCAGGTAGGTGGAAGACCAAGCACATCAATTTGATGGGATTTGTCAGGGAATTAAGTGTTTATAGCATTGTGATCTGTGTTTGAGAATGGAAAAGAGGGTTTTTGGTGGAGTACCTCACCTAAAATTAAACATTACAGAGGTGCCATAGTGAAAAAAAAGTGATGGGGAACATAGACGGATGCTCAGGAGGTATCCTTTACAGGAAAAGAGAGTTGAGAGTTTGGTGTTTGTTTTTTAGGGTTCAATATTTGAGATTGTGCTAGCAGGTATATAGATCCCTGAGGTCATTCTGCTGTTGGGGTGTGATACGTTTGTAGAAGTAAACTGTGTTTTTCTGTTTGAGGAGAGCTATTGTACGGCTTTGTTGATACATGTTGTTTATCCAAAAGATACAAGCTACTTAATTAGACATGAGGTTTAGATAGTAACTTGCCATTTTGTCACAATTAAGATGTGTCCCTGAATTTCAGAAGTATTAGGAAATTCTCAAAGTAAGTCCTAATAAAATTGATATTGATTAGTTTTTCAAACTACATTTTTAGGAGTTTTTCGTAAGTATGGTGAATTCAAGCAAAAATAAATAAAACTGTCATCATTGTCATAAAGTCTGAGCTTCCAGCTAATGCTAGAGTAGACCTCAAAAATAACTGGATGTTCTCCCATTCCTGTTTTATGGAAATAAAAACCAATTCCATAAAGGAGGGAAAATATCACTGCTATTGATAAATAAAACATCTCCCTCCTCTCTCTACATTGTTTTAGTGGATCATGGCAGTTTCAAGGTTAGACTTTTTCTCTCTCTCACTCAGGTAAATCCCATTTTGAGTGAATTTAGCCCTTGAGAGAGTTGGGTTTAAGATTCCTTTTGTAAGGTGAGAAAGCTTTGCTTGACATGGAAGTATGGATGAGGGTATATTTATACAGGCTTTTGCCTTTGACTCATAGAGCTGCTCTGACAGATGTGTTTTTCCTGTAGAAACGACGCTCAGGTCGACAAGTGAAACGCAGAAAATACAATGAGGACCTTGACTTTAAAGTGGTGGATGATGATGGAGAGACCATCGCTGTTCTTGGAGCTGGCCGAACATCTGCGCTCTCAGCTTCTACACTGGCTTGGCAGGCAGAGGTATGGCCATTTCATGAAGGTACTGACCTATGCTACATAGCCATCATGGCCTCCTTGATGGAGTTGTTCTGTAGCTCACTGCTAAACATAAGTTACATCATTTTAATAACTGCTAGTGACCTTTGAATGACTTTCTATTACACTTAGAATAAAATTCAGACTTTTTAGTATGCCCAGAAGCAGCCTCTGTGATCACACACATTCCTTATTTTACCAAATTCCCATTTTAGATAAACAACTTTTTCCTATCAGTATTCTCCAGCTAAAAGGCTAGCCATCTTTAATGAACTGAACTAACAGTTTTTTCCCCACCCACAGACCTTTGCCTGTGCTATTCCTTCTGCTTGGAATGCTTTCCACAATTTATGACACTGGTTGCCAACATTTAAGTTGTACCTAAAATAGTATTTCCTTAGAGAGGGCTTTCCTGTCTCCTTATCTAAAGTAGAAATGTGCCTCTCATCCCAGTGATTCATGGTTTAAACTAGCTGATTTCCTTCATAGAACTTACCCCAATTTGTAGCTAATATCTGATCTTATTTTGTTTCTTTGTGATTAGAATGTAAAAATCTTACATGTGCTAAATACATTAAATTTAGAGATTAAAGTCAAAAGAACTAGTAATTACATTGGAAACTCTGATTTGACAATTTTATATTGAGGGTCAGCTACAAAGCCAGGTCTTGGGTTACAGGGATGAGTATCAAGATATGGTTCCTTCCTCTGCACAACTTTGTCTAGAAGAAAGGACACATGGCTTTCTAATACCATGATAAATACAGGCTTAGAAATATATTCTAGATACAGTAACCACACAAAAAGAGGACTGGACAGACGTTCAGGAAAACAAAGAACTAGGAAGTACATTTGTACCATGAACTAAAGACTCAGAACCTGAATGGCACCATGGGTTATGTTATGACCAATGGATGAGTGTGGCCGAATGGTAGGGTTATGAGCTGAGGAGTGGTGGGGCATAAGGGCTGGGAGGTTGGAAGAGTCACTTGGATATTGGCTAAGGTGTGCAGCCTTTAAACTGTAGGTTAAATGAGGAGCAGAATGCTCATATTTGCCTGTTAGCAGTTCCTATTGGCAGCAAAGTCGAGGAGGATGGTAGAATTAGGACTTAGCAGGAAAAGTGTTAAATGCTAAAAATGAGGAGGCCTGTGCTGAGGAGCTCATAGAGAAATGAAAGAGAAAAGCAATAGCATGCTGTGTACGTAGGAGAGCATCATTGCCAGCAGCACATTCTGGGACACAGGCTGTCTGTTATTCTGGAGCCACTTGCTGACTTGGCAGAATCTGCTATGCATTTGGAGCGGCAGTAGCACAGATACCTGTCCCTCCCCAACCCTAGTATGTCTTACAGAAGCTAGTATTACTTTATCTTCTTCAGTCACCTTGCCCCCAATTTCAGAGTGTTTTCATACAGTTTCACTTGTCCTTTCACTCTGTCTTTGCATGGAAAGTAGCAAGGATGAGGGGCTTATTGACCCTATTTTAACAGTCAAGAAATTGAGGCATAGAATGATCCAGATCAGAGTTACATAGTAACTATTCATCAGTAGCTAGCAAGTAAGATTTGATTTCATGTCTCTGCTAGTGAGTATTCAACTAATGAATATAATATTTAAGAGGAATAATAATTTTATGTATTACCATTAAGGTACTTCTCAACCAAATAGTTAAAAATAGCTTTTTCAAGACTACTATAGGATGATAGGATTGTGTTGCTTTATAATAGGTTTTCCTTTCTTGGGGATTTTATGGTTGATTTGGTAGTTAAAACTCTATAAGGGATTTTATTTTCTCCTAGTAGCCATTTAGCCTAAGCCATTAAGCACCTTTCAGATGTTGTTATGGCTTCTCTGCTGGCACCTGAAGGGCAGCAGTGACAGAAATAATTTGGAAATATTTATGTATCTTATCAAGACTCCTTTTTCCTCTAAGGGTTCAACAAAAAGGGTTTATATATGGAGAAACGTAAGATAAAAATCTCAATTTACATTAGTTATGCCTCAAAAAATTGTACAAAATTTAAAAAAGAAAGAGGCCTGATATGTGGTTTTGGATTTGAGGATCAAATGTAGTCATGTTGTAGTCATATGGATCTGAACTGATTCTAAGGTCTATTTCGTAGTTTCCTGTGATAAGTCTCTGTTCTCCTTGATCTGTTACCAGACTAATTTTCCCAAAACACCAAGGAGAATTGTAGGTTCTTCGCAGTTTCTTGCTTAGGAATTGGAGGTGGTATTAGATCAAAACATTAAATATGGCCATACACTCCCCATTTTAGCCCCCCCATTCAGTATGGTTTTACTCTAAAAAAAAGATTACTTCATGTTCCAGATATGATATTCTTATGCTGTCCTCGTGTTGTCCTTTAGGTTCCTTTTGTTATGCTTTTGTCTTTGCTATCCTCTTTATAAGCCATTATTCATCCTTTTTTTTTTTTTTTGGTACTGGGGATCAAACTCGGGACTTTGCGCTTGTAAGGCAGGCAGCGGAACCACTGAGTTAAATCCCCGGCCCTGTGAGCCATTATTTTTAAACTAAACCACTTAAAATCTTACCTCTTCCATGTAACCGAAGCTTTTCTCACTGAACTTGTTTCTTTTTTTTTTTTTGGTACTGGGGATTGAACTCGGGTCCTTGCATTTGCGTAGCAGGTGACGAAACCACTGAGCTAAATCCCCGGCTGACTGAACTTGTGACTGTCACACCATTCAACATTTGCCCTGGAACAGACTAAGACTAAACATGTTTATTTTATTTTTCCTGAGTGAGTATGCACCTTTTAAAACCAGGTCCCGGGCTGTACACCACTTTTGAACCCTTCATGGTACTCGGTAAATACTTGTTAATTTGAAAACTGGTTTGCTTCTTGTTAGAACCCCCCTTATGGGTAGCTGAATAGAAGTATATGAAGTATTTAGGTGAGAATGGGGTTGAATAGTTTTTGAGATTTTCTGTATAAAGTCTTTTAAATATATGAATCTGACATACAAATGAATGGATTAAAATGGTCTTCTTTAAAGGATAATTTGAAAAGATTCCAAGCAGTTAAGAACAGATGGTTGTTATGGAAGTGTGTTTGGCAGACAGACTTAGTTTATATCTGTGTGTATCTGTATACACTAAGTGTTTATACACACATGATCATACTTACGCACAATCTCGATTTAAGAAAAAAAATCCTGATTTTCCAATTTTTTTGTGACTTTGATGTGTATTTTGGAAATGCTTCTCCCTTTTTCTTTTAGTAAGATAAAACAGAAACCTGTTCTCAGTGTTTTCCTGACCATATTTTTTTAAATTTTCACAGTAGAATTTCATTTATATAAAGCTAAAAAGAGGCAAACTATATTGTTCGGAGATGAATACATGGACAGTAAAACTCTAAAGAAAATCAGGTAAATTAGAGCTCTGCAAGTCAGAATGGTGATCACTTTGGAAAACAGTAGGCTTCAGAGGAGAAGGCAAACACAGGATACTTTGATTTTTATTTTTTTTAAACCTGGGTGGTGGATATGACCTGAGCGTTTCCTTTATAACTCTTTGCTAAGCTGTAGATTGTTTGTATGTATGTATGTATGCATGCATGCATGTATTTATTTATTTGTTTTTGGTTTTTTCAGACAGGGTCTCAACAATGTAGTACAGGTTGTTCTTCAACTCACTGTGTCTTGAACTTGGGGTGATCCTCCTGCCTCAGCCTCCTGAGTGCCAAGATTAAATGTGTTCACTACCATGCCCAGATTTGTAGATGCTTTTTTTTTCATTAAGTTTATTGGTACATTTTAGGTATAAAATATGATGACATTCATCATTGGGAATTTGTGCCTTTACATGATATATTTTGGTTCTTACTTTTCCCCCCGTCCCCTGCCCTCCCTTCAACCCCTTCATCCCTCCCTATTTACAAAGACTTTATTTTCATTTTTTCCTTTTCTCATATTTTTTCCTTTCCTTTCTTTCCTTTCCCCTACTCCTCCCACTTCCTTCCCCTTTAGACCTTTTCTTCCTATTTCACATTATCTATTATATATTTTGATTCTTATTTACACTTTCAGTTTCTCACACCAGAGAAACTATATGGTTATTTGCACATGTGTGTTCTATTTATTTCACTTAAGAGTATGGCTTCATTGTGCATCCATTTAGCTATAAATGTCTCTAGTTTCTCATTCTTTATGGTGAAATAGTACTCCATTTTATTTTTTAAAAAACCACATCTTCTTTATCCAGTCTCCAGTTGATGGGCAATTGGGCTGTTTCCAAGTTTTAGCTATTACAAACTGTGCCATTGTAAACATGAGTGTGCATATATTACTTTGGTATGTTTCTTTTGATTCTTTTGGGAAGATACCCAGCAGGGGAATAGCTGGGTCAAATGAGACCTCTAATACTAGTTTTTTGAGGTATCTCCATACTGATCGCCACAGTGGTTACACCAGTCTGCACTCCCACCAACAATGGAAAAGGGTTCCTTACTTCCTACAACCCCGCCAGCATTTGTTATTGATTGATTTCTGGATAGCAGCCATTCTTTCTGGAGTGAGAAGGAATCTCAGTGTTGTTTCATCTGCAACTCTTGAATGACCAGTGATGTTGAACATTTTTTCATATGTTTATTTGCTGCTTTTACTTCTTTGCCTGAGAAATGTCTGTTCATTTCAGATGCCCATTTTTGAATTGGGTCTTTAAATTTGGGGGGTCTGATTTTTTTAAGTTCTTTATATATTTTAGATAGTAGACCTTTGTCTGAGGAATAGCTAGTAAAAATTTTTTCCCACATTGTAAGTTGTCCCTTAGCTCTGTTGGTAGTTTCTTTTACAGTGCAGAAGTTTTTTGTGGGTTTTTTTGGTACTGGGGATCGAACTCAGGACCTTGCGCTTGTGAGGCAGGCGGCAGAACCACTGATCTAAATCCCTGGCCCAGTGCAGAAGCTTTTTCATAGGATGAGATCCCAGTTGATGATTCTCTGTGCTAGCTCTCGTGCTACTGAAGCTTTGTTCATCAAGTCTTTTCCTATGCCAGTGTCTTCAAGAGTTCTACCTAACCTGTCTTCCAGCAAGGTTAGTGGTTCTGTTTTAATATTTAGATCTTTGATCCACTTTGATTTTAGATTAGTGCTTGGTGAAAGATATGGGTCTAGTTTTAATCTGTGGCAGGTTGAAATCTAGTTTTTCCAGCACCATTTTTTTTTCCTCTTATTAAGTTTATTGGTACATTTTAGGTATAAAATACAGTTACATTCATCATTAGGATCTTGTACCTTTACATGATTTATCTTGGTTCTTATTTTTTCCCCTTCCCCTGCCCTCCCTTC
>NW_004624790.1:12724727-12776861 GCF_000247695.1 Heterocephalus glaber
ATATCATATCATTAGCAAATAATGACAGTTTAACTTCTTCCTTTCCTGTCTTTATTCCTTTTATTTCTTTCTCTTGTCTAATTGCTATGGCTAATGTTTCCAGAATAATATTGAACAGGAGTGGTGATAGTGGACATCCTTGTCTTATTCCTGATTTTAGTGTGAAAGCTTTCGGCTTTTGACCATTTAGTATGATGTTGACTGTTGGTTTTGCATAGATAGCCTTTGTCAGATTGAGGTAAAGACCATCAATTCCAGTTTTCTGTAGGGTTTTTATCATGAATAAGTGTTGGATTTTGTGGAATGCTTTTTTACCATCTATTGAGATGACCATATGGTTTTTGTCCTCAAGTCTATTAATATACTGCATTACATTTATTGATTTACATATGTTGAACCATCCTTGTATCCCTGGGATGAATCCCACTTGGACAGGGTGTATGATCTTGCTGATGATCCTCTGTATTCTGTTTGCCAGTATCTTATTGAGGATTTTTTTTAGGGAGATTGGCCTATAGTTCTCTTTTTTAGTTGGGTCTTTCTCTGCTTTCAGCGTCAAAGTAATGCTTGCTTCCAGGAATGAATTTGGGAGTATTGGTTCCCTTTCAATTTCATTAAAGAGTTTGAGAAGTAGTGGCATTAGCTCTTCCCTAAATTTCTTGTAGAATTCAGCAGTGAAGCCATCAGGACCTGGGCTTTTCTTTGTTGGTAAATGTTTAATTATGTTTTCAATAAAACTGATTTAAATTGGGTGTTTAGAATTTTTATATCTCCTTCATTCAGCTTTGGTAATTCATATGTATCTAGGAATCTGCCCATGTCTTCTTTGTTTTCCATTGTATTGGAGTATAGGTTCTTGAAGTAGGTATTGATATTCCTCTGAATTTCTGCTGGATCTGTTATGATTTCTCCCTTTTCATTCCTAATTGCATGGATTTGAGCCTTTTCTTTGTTTTTTTGATAAGGTTGCCTAAGGGTTTATTGATTTTATTTACTCTTTCGAAGAACCCACTCTTTGATTCATTAATTTTTTTTTATCGTTCTCTTGTATTGTTCTCCATTGCATTGATTTCTGCTCTGATCGCTATAATTCTTCCCTTATACGGCTTTGAATTTGTCTTGCTCTTCTTTTTCTAGGAGCTTGAGGTTCAGCATTAAACTGTTTATTTGAGCTTGCTCTCTTTTCCTAGTATGGGCGTGCACTGCTATGAATTTCCCTCATGGAACTGCTTTCATTGTGTCTGACTGGTTCCTGTATGTTACATTAGCATTATCATTTAATTGTAGAAAGTAATTTCTTTAATTTCCTGTAACCCATTGGTTGTTCAGGAGAGTGTTATTCAGTTTCCATGTGTTTGTGGAGTTCTTGTGTTTTCTTATGCTGTTGATCTCCAGTTTAATTGCACTATGATCTGATAATATACAGGGAATAACTTCAGTTTCTTTGCATTTACTTAAACATGTTCTAGAGCTAACATGTCTTCTGTTTTGGAGAATGACCCATGTGCAGCTGAAAAGAATGTATATTCTGATGTCGTGGGGTGTAATACCCTTCGACATCTATTAAGTCCATTTGTTCAAAAGTTTGGTTCAGTTCTAGTATTTCGTTGTTGATTTTCTGTATAGGTGATCTGTCTATTTGTGACAGTAGGGTATTAAGGTCCCCCACTACAATTGTATTAGTGCTTCTTTGGTTTTTCTTGTCCGTTAATATTTGTTTTATATGGCTGGGACCACTAGTATTTGGTGCATGTATATTTGTGATTGTCATCTCTTCCTCTTGGATTGTTCCTTTTACAAGGATGTAGTGACCTTCTTTGTCTCTCTTAGTTAGTTTTGGTTTGAGATCTACCTTGTCTGCAAATAAGATAGCTACCCCTCCTTTTTTCCAGGTTCCTGTCACATGGAGAATTGTTTTCGAACCCTTTACTTTCAGTCTATGAATTACTTTGTGAATTAAGTATGCATATTGTTGGATTTTGCTTCTTAATCCATTCTGCCAGTCTGTTTCTTTTGATTGGTGAATTGAGGCCATTAACATTGATGATTATAATTGATATGTATTGACTTATCCTTGTCATTATATTTTCCTATTTTTGGCTCTTTTATTTTTTATTTTTTCCCCCTTTCCCTTTAATTTCTTGCCTTGCCGGATGTCTTTACTCTTTTGGGCCTCATGGAGTTGTGACCCTCACTGTCTTTTTCAAGAGTATTGTTTAGAATTTTTTTGGAGTGCTGGTTTGGTATTCATGAAGTTTCTCGGGTGTTCTTTGTCGTGGAAGTATTTAATTTCCCCATCGATTTTGAACAATACAGGATATAAGAGTTTTACAGGATACAACAATCTAGGCTGAAGGTTATTTTCGTTTGAGCCTGAAATACTTCACTCCAGGCTCTCCTTGACTTGAGGGTTTGTGTTGAAAAGTCTGAATTTGATGGGCTTTCCTTTGCATGTGATTTGTTTCTTTTCTCTAACTGCTTGTAGGATTTTGTTCTTCTGTTGGGTTTTTGGGATCTTGACTACTATATGTCTAGGCGTAGTTTTTTTTTTTTTTTTGATCATGGCTAGTTGGAATCGTATATGCCACATTTAATCGGTATGTCAAATTCTTTTCCTCTGCTTTGGAAGTTTTCTGCCATTACTTCTGTGAACAGTTTTTTTTAAATATCATTTGTACTTTCTCCTACTTTTTTGTGGACTCCTGTCAGTCTTATGTTACTGTTCTTTGCATCATCTAGCAGCTGCTGGATCGATTTCTCATGGTCTCTTACTATTTTTAAGAAATCTCTCTTTTTATGGTCACTAACCACAGTCCTGTCTTCTATATCTGGTATTGTATCTTTACATTGGATCATTGTGCTGTGAATACTTTAAATGGAGTTTTTAATCCCCTGTATATCTGTTTGAATCTGTTTCATGGATTCCATTTCTTTCCTTTGTTGGGTTTTCATGGTTCCCATTTCTTTCCTATGCTGGATATTCATGGCTTCCATCATGGTCCTGAGCTCATCTATTTTTTATCTGTTTCTATTCTAGAGTCTCTAATCATCCCTTTCATTCTGCTCACCATCTCCTGTTATCTGGGAAATTATTTCTGGTTTGAATTTTTCTAGAGCCTCATTCTTCTGTTTTGTTACTTCCTGTGCTGTTGGTTCAGGGTGTCCAGGTGGTTGATTTATCAGATTTTTCCACTTCATTGCCCCCAGAATTTGCCTGTGATGAGCTGGAAGTCTGGGTTTGTGCTTTGTTTAGGTGTCTTCTCATTTCTATTTTTGTTGTTGCTGCTGTTTTTGGTTTAATTCCTGGGCTGATACATCAGTATTGCTTATTGTGAGTATCTTTATTGCTTGTATTTAGAACCCTTATGGAATGATTGCTTCTCAGAGGTGTCTTCCAGGTATAGCTGACCTTTAGGCTTTGAGTCCCTAATGACTCTTAGGCAATCTCATTTTCAGCATAGCAGCGAGGACAGCTGATTAGATCAGTCACAGCCCAAGTGATACAGTCAGCATCAACAATAGCATGAGACACAGCTTAGAAATTGACAGTTTGTGGTAGCTATTAATTGGTCACCTTTGACCACATGAGCTAGTTCAAAATTGAGGATGAGCCCAAAATATGTTTGTAGTAAATAAACCATTCGATATAGCAAATTTACCTGTTGGGATGAGGACTTAGAAGGAGTTGGGGAGGGAGGTATAGAGAGATAGAAGGAGAGGAAAAGGTTAGAAGCAAGGCTAGAGGACACAGGAAGATCACGCAGATTTTGGGAAACTGTTGAAGACAAGAGGAAAAGACAGAGCAAAGGAACAAAGACAAGAACAGAACATACTAACAGCAATAGGTGAGCTAGAAACTGTATTCACCGTGCTGTAAGAATAATGAAAAAAACAAAAGAATAATGACAGTCAAGAGAAGGAAAGAGAGAAAAACAATCCAAAACAAGGACAGGAACAAGAAAAAAACAAGGACAGGAACAAGAACAAAGAGGGAGAGAAGTGCAGAACTAGAAAGGAGAGAGAGAGAAAAAGAATTTAAAATAAATTTAAAGGAAAAAAAAGGGGCCTCCTTCTGGATATGTCTCTGCTGTTACGGCATGGGCAGCAATGTGCAGATCTAAGTTGATTAGTCTCAGCAAGCCAACTGTAGTCCACTGAGATTCAGGCTGATTTCTGCCTGCAGGGCCCAAGTTGAGGTCCCTGACTTCCTGCAGGATTGAACTCTGCAGTGTTTTACCACAGGTTTCAGCTGCCCTTCCCTCAAAGCAAGTCAGGGTTCCTATGGGAGGTACTAATCCCACCAATTTAGCAACCACGATGGTCCAGTGTGCCTTTATTGCAGAACTTTTCTTGCCTTTCCCAGTGGGCTTCAATTTTCATTGAGGAGTCTCAGAAGCCCTCTCTCTGTTGTTCACTTCTGCTCTATCTTCTGGAGCTCATATCCATGGCCTTTATGCCCCCCTGCCCCAACGCCTCTGCAGTGTGAATTGAGATACCACAGGGCCACTAGGCTATCGTATCTGGGAGCGGCTGGCCTCTGGGCTGCATGATCGGAGGGGGGGGAGGCTGGCCTCCACTTGACTGTTCCGGGGTGGGGGTGTAGATGCTTTTTTGTTTTGTTGTTTTTGTTTTTGGTACTGGGAATTGAACTCAGGACCTTGCGCTTGTGAGGCAGGTGTCGGTAGCACTGAACTAAATCCCCGGCCCTGTAGATGCTTTTTTAAAAGATACATTATTGATTCTTTAACACTGGCCCCCACTTCCCATTCTTTAGCAAATGCCAAAAAATAAGCTGAAGTTTTATTTCAAGCTCCTTCAATTTTACTTAGAAACTTTCTATAATGAAGAATGTTTTAAGCCTTCCATCCTATTAATGGTCAGAGTAAAGTCCTGTGCTTTCTTTATGCATGTATTAATGTTTCCTTACATTTAGTCCTAGTAAAATAAATCAAAACACACAACTACCAGAAACCATCTTTATCTGTTCTTCATGGTATGTAAGAATAAGAGAGTATTTGAATCAATCTGGTTGTGGGGAAAAAACATTGTTCCTTTTGGCATGTTACATACATATGTGAATGCTTTCTGTTAGTCTGGAGCAGGTAGAAAGTGGCCAGCAGTTGAGAAAGTTGTGTACTGGTTGGTAGATCTAACTCATATGTCACTTCATTCCCAAAGCCTCCTAATTCACCCAGTGCTCCTCTTGCTACTGTGTTCCCATAGCACTTGTATTATACTATTATTACCATGTCCAACCAAAAAAAATCTCATAACATTATTTATTATGAAATATTTATTGAGTACTTGCTACATGCCAGAACTTCCTGGATCCTGGAGATAACACTAAGGAACAAAAGAGACAAAAATCCCTGCCCTCAAAAAATAGGGGAACAGAGAGGAACCCTGCAGCAAACACTGACCTGGCCTTTTCCTCCAGACTTTTGCCAGCTTTTGAACCTACATGAGATGAGAGGCCAGAGGGTTAAGACCAAAATGTCCAAAAGGTAGAAATAACTAGGGAGGGGCTGGTAATTAACATAATAAATAAGAAAAT
This sequence comes from Heterocephalus glaber, assembly GCF_000247695.1. Next base: position 12,730,282 of record NW_004624790.1, read on the forward strand.
TATGTAGTATATCAGTAACAAATGCTATGGGAATAGATAAGGAAATTATATGGAATTCAAGGTTGAAGATTATACTTTTAATAAGATAAACAGTTGCTTTATTAAAAAGGTAACATTTCAGCAAATGATTGAAAGAGATAAAAGAGGGATGAAGTCATGTAGGGGAGAGGAACATTTCATGGAGAGGGAAAAACCTATGCAGAGAGGGCCAGGGATTTTGCTCAGTGGTTCCATGGCCTGCCTCGCAAGCGCAAGGACCCGAGTTCGATCCCTGGTACAAAAAAAAAAAAACCCCATGCAGAGTTTCTGAGATAGAAGTCTGCCTGGTACATATGAGGAATAGACAAGGAGACATAGGAGGTAGCAGATAAGGGGAGCTATAGGATAGGTGAGAGGGAAGTTACAGATCCTGCAGGTTTTAAAGACCATTGGAAGGTCTTCAGTTTTTGCTCTGAGATAAAGAGAAACCTTTAAGGGTGTGTAAGTACAAGAGTGACAGTTAAAACAGTCATTCTGAATATTGTGGTGAGAATGGACTAGTGGAAGAAGAACAGAAGCCAGTAGACTAGTTAGGAGGCTCTTGGGAATAATTTGAGAAAAGTGAAGGTGGTATGGATCAGGATAAAAGAAATGGAGAGGATGAGAAATGGGCTGGATTCTGAATATATTTTGAAGATAGAGCCTACAAGATTTCTCGGCCAATTTAATATGGTGTATGAAAAGAAAAGGGTCAAGAATTACAGGTTTTTGGTTTCAGCACCTAAACTCAAATGGGAGAGGACTGTAGGTATAGACTACAGAGATGAGGATGAGAGGCATGAGACAAGACCAGGAGTTTGGTTTGGGGATATTTTAAATTTAAAACATCTCAAGTTGTTCAAGTGGAGATGACAAGCAACAATTAGACAGGAGTCTGTAGTTGGGGGAACAATTTTCAGTTGAATGTGTAAATTTGGCAGTAATGATAATGGAGCCAACATTTGAAATCATGAGACTGGGGTGAGATCACCAAGAGAATGAATATGGATGGAAAAGAGAAGAAATCCAAAAATTAGGGTCCAGAGTCTCCTATAATGGTGTTAATGTTGAAAGATTTTCCTCTGACAGGTAAAGTCGTAGCAGGCCAACACTCATCTACAGAGAGGGGAGATAAATTACAAAAAGCATGTTTTAAAAAGTCATCTGATAGCCATAGAAGCAACAAGAATTAGATGAACTAAAATTCCAAACAGTGAAAAACCATCCTAGGTGAGCTGACAATCATTGGCTACTTTCTTCTCAGGAGACATCCCTCAATTCTAGAGCCGTCTGAAGATAAGGCTTGGCCCAGAGAGACTGTTCTGGGTTGAATAAATCCTCTGAGCCTGCTGGTGATAGAGTATGCAGGGCTGAAATGATGGAAGCTGAAAGGAATCCCCAAACCAAGGGGATTTCTCCTAGAGACTTGTTGCATTTGGAGGTACCCCATGAAGCTAGGGGCTCAGCTAGGACATAAGTTGAAATCTCATAGTCTCACAGTAGTAATGTGACAGAATTCACTAGAGGGTATCCTACCACAAAAAACCCTGACTCTCCCTTAAGGTATTGCCAGATTTTTAACTTCCTTGGGGTTGGGGAATTAAAAGGTAAACTCAAAAGCTTCATAGGGAGTATGTTTCAAGGCTCAAAAGAAAAAACACCTGCCAGTCTTTCAGTCAGTGAGCTTGGACATTTGTGCTCAAGGAATATGGTATGGAATCTTAAAACAGTAACCCAGTCCTAATCCAACTCAGCTGGATCTTCTCCCAGTTTGTCTAAGTGAAAATATGAAATATTTGTGGTAGAAACTATTATTTGGAATTGTTATACTTCTTTTATCTACGTTGGAAATAAAAAATTACCAGATGTTCAAACAGCCTGGAAAATGTGACTAAAAATCTAGAGAATAAGCATGTAATACAAGCAGACTTCAGGTGACCCAGATACTGAACAGAAAAGAACTTAAAATTACTATGTTACAGAAAATAAGGAAAAGATGGACAAGATAAATTTTCAACTGAAGTTTCCCAACAGAGGATTGAATCAGTAAAAAGAATCAAATCAACTGTCTTGAACTAAAAACTTTATTTATAAAATTCAGAACCTAGTTTCAGAATAAATTTAGTCTGTGGCTCTACCACTCTGAACATGCCTGATCTTGTCAGAATAAGTTTAAAAGCAGGTTACCTATTATAGAAGATTAGTAAATATGAAGACAGATCAATAGAACATTTATAAACTGAAGCACAACAGAGAGAACAGGTAGAACAGAGTGAAGCATAAGAGACAAGCAGGACACAATGAAAAGGTCTGATAGACTGCTCACTATAGTCCTAGGCATAGAGAGGGTTGGAGTAGAGCAGTATTTGAAGATATAATTAAGGATCAAGAATTCCATAAACAAATGGACAGTATCAACCAGTAGACTCAAAGTCAACCCCCTAAGCAGGAGAAATATAAAAAGGAAAACCCAACCTAGACGTGTCTTAAGCTGTAGAAATAAAAACTGAGAAAACATCTTAAAAGCCATCTAAAACAATTGACAGCTAATGTAAGGGGTTTAAAATTGAATGTACTCCCTCTGAATTTTGGAGTAAGTGAAAGATTCCACTGTCATCATCTATATTCAGAAATACTCTGAAGGATCTGACTACCACAATAAGAAAAAAAGTAAAAAGTTTAAAGATTTGAAAGGAAGGCTGAAAACTGTTTTTTGTAGGTGACATCTATATATGTCAGAATCTACAGACTTTTAGTGTTAATAAATGTAGATTTAGCTAAGTTGCCATATATAAAGATAAGATATATCAAAACTATTTTAGGTCTATAAACTAGCAACACAAAAATCAGGAAAGGATAATTGTAAAATTCCGTTTGTGACAGCATCAGAAAATCGGATTCTCTGGAATAACTCAAAAGATATGCAAGTCCACTATACTAAAACATGTTGCTGAGAGAAATTAAAGAAGACCTAAACAAGTGGAGAGATACCCTATATGCATGTATTCAATACTACTGAGATGTCTATATTTCAGTCCCAGTCACAATCCAGGCAGGGCATTTTTTTGTGGGGAGAAGTTTATATGGAAATGCTGAAGACCTAGAATAGCCTGAGATAATCTTGAAAAAGAACTAAGTTGGAAGACTTACTCTAATCAAGAGTTTATAATCAAACTACAAAAATGAAGACAAGATAATATTGTTGTGAGAATAGACAAGTAAACCAATGGAACAAAATAGAGCTATATTGTCTGGTATGGATACTACTAGCCACATGTGGCTAGTGAGCACTTGACATGTGGCTAGCCCAAATTCAGATGTGTAAAGAACATGTGTAAGTGTAAAGAACACACTGTATTTTAAAGACATACTATGAGAAAAATAGTTAAAAATGTTTTAATGTTTATATGAATTATATGTGAAAATGACAATATTTTGGATATATTGGTTTAAAGAAATATATTATTAGGGCCAGTTACTCCTATTTCTATTTACTTTGTTAATGTAACCGCTAGAAAACTTAAAATTACATCTGAATTAATGACTTTGGTGGCAATAAAGATTTCTTAAGCAGGGTACAAAAATGCTACTCAGAAGAGACAAAGTGGACTATGTAAAACTTCTGTGTGTCAAAAGATGCGTTAAGAGATTGAAAAGGTAGGCCATAAACTGGTAGAAAATGTTGGTGATCTATATGATTTACCCTTTTAAAGGGCTTCAAATAAAAAAACATAATCTTTAAAATGGTCAAGTGACTTGAATAGGAAGTGCATAAAAAAAGGATATCCACTGGCTAGTAATCTTATAAAAAGGTGTTCCTTCTCAGTTTTCCTGGGAAATGTGAATTGATGACACAATACTACATACCCACTAGAAAGGCTAATGTGTTAAAGACATCACATCATCTGGAACTTCCATACATTGCTGGTGAGTGTAAGAATTGGTACAGTGAAAATACTGCACATTATTTTAAAAATGAACAGCCCACATGTATATGTGGTTTCATATACATGAAGTCTAATAGGTGAAACCATGGTGGTAGAAGTCTCAATAGTGATTACTGTCAGTGGGCATAAAAGGGTCTTCCAGAATTCTGGAAAGATTTTATAACTTGATCTTAGGAATACTTGTATAAGTGTGCACATATGTAAAAATTTATCACATTATACACTTGAGATGTATTTACTCTGTACATACGCCATACCTCAGTAAGCATTATTAGCACATCATAGTTCCTTCATGATGAAGACTGTGTGTGTGTGTGTGTGTGTGTGTGTGTGTGTGTGTGTGTGTGTATAAAATTTATGTATGGAAGACTGGTACATAAATATCAAAAGTACACAGTAAATAATGTGGGATGGAAATGTGGGAAAGAAATGAGTTCATTAATCTTGCTTCTGTTTGCTTGGTACCTGTTCCTTTGCTCACTGTCCATTTGGAGTAGTCAAGTGAAAGCACACCTAGCTTTGGCCCTTTGCAGTTGTAGTCTAGATATGTGATGTGTCTGAGTATATAGAGAAAGAAGAGATATAGATCAAGAATAATAATCGTGTCCAGTCTGTGGCCTCCGAGTTTGATTCTTATTTCTTCAATACATTTCCTTCTATGTCTTTTCCTCTTCTTTATTTAGCATTCCACAGGTATCTACTGAATACCTATTGTTACCAGACATTTTCAAGGCAAGTAGCTATATCAGTGACTCAAACAAAAAAGGATCCCTGTCCTCCCTCAGAAGATTTACATGTAAAAGTTCAAAACAAGCAATAAACAAAATCAGCTTTCTTCTTTCTTTGCCTTTGCATAAGGAGCAAGAAAAACAAATACTTAAGCAGAAAAACAGAAGCTTATATTTCTGTCCCGTCTGTTTAGTTGCCTTCTTGTTGATCAGTGAGAAAGGACTTTTGTCAGTTTGGATTAACTTGAGCATGACACCTAGCACAATGCCATGTGTCTGGGAAGTGTAGTAAATATTTGTAACCTTTGAGAGCATCTGTCTGTGTGCCTGCTTGCTGATTCCCATAATTCTTTGCTGCCATATGCCTTCTTTGTCTTTTATCTTTTTTAACTATCACATTTCTGAGAAAAGTTAATTTAAGATCTCTAGATACATTAATGTTTTCTGTACTACTGTGGCTTTGGGACAGTTGAGCCTTAGAATGAGTCTACCACAGGTGATAGTGCCACACAAATTGTACTCTGGAATGTGCCATCCTGAAGTCTAGCATAGTAAGTTTAGCAGCTGGGGTTGTTGTGGTAAGTATTCTTTTCATATATTATTTTAAATCTTAACACTGTGATGGAGTTGGAAAGATCATAGTACATATGAAACTAGCAAAATGAAACTGCAAAGTCTTGGAAAGAATGTGAAGAGTACTCTGACTCAATGCATCCTTTTTGAAGTTTGTCATTTTTAATGCAGATTTTTTTAATGATAAATACTGTCTACATAGGAATTTCTTGCTGTGTATCTTGGGCAAGAAGGAATTTATTTGTTTTCTGTTGAGATGAGATTTGCATTCAAAGGGTGATCAGTGAACAGAAAGTCATTTCCAGGTACACAGAGGAAAGATGATACAATGTGGTAGAACAGTTATACCTTGTTTTTGCATAGTGCTTACTGCTCACAAAATGTTTTCACATATCATGCTACCCTCCTAGTAACCCAGTGTACCTTTTCCTACTATTCCATCTACCATATGGAAACTAAGAGATAATCAGTTGACTTGCCCAAATAGCTGGTGGGTGTTAGAATTGGGACTTTCTGATTACAAGGTACACAGCTTCTTTCTGTTACAGCTTTCTGAAAATTTTCTGCAGCAACTGTAGGAAGTTTTAAGAGAAAGGAAGTTCCAAGGCCAGTTTTAGTGGTGCTTAAGGTAGATCTGAAATTCAGTCTGAAAAGCAGAATGGTTTCTCTGCCTATGAGAGGGATGTGCCCTGAAATTAGAATACACCTTTTGAATTCTAGCTTTACAAAACATTTGTGATCTTTTGACTCTGGGCTGATGGGAAGGGTGCTTCAATACTCAAAGGTAGTCTTTGAAATGAAGTAGTACAGGTTGAGCATTCCTAATCCAAAATTGCCAAATCGAGAATGCTGTGAAATCTGAAAATTTTTGAGTTCTGACATGATTCTCAATGGTTTTGAATTTCAGATTTTAAGATTAGGGATACTCATTTGATAGTTTGTACCAACACCCAAAATCTAAGAAGCTCTGAAACCTCAAACACTTTTGGTCCTAAGCATTTCAGATAAAGGATATTCAGCCTATACTTCTTAGAGAATTATTCTCTTGGATTCTATTTGCAGTAATATTCTTTTTAATCTCTATTTCCAGGAGCCTCCAGAAGATGATGCAAACATCATAGAGAAGATCCTGGCTTCTAAGACTGTCCAGGAGGTTAGTGGCTCATGTTTCTAGTTTTATGTAACTAGCACAGATTATGCCCTCTGTGAAGAAATACTTTAGCTAGAGAATCTGGAATAGTTGTTCCTGAGTGGAGTGAGAGTTTGGCAGTAATATTGTCTGGCTAGTCAACACTTACTTTTACCTCCATGAAAGATTTTAGGACGTAAAATTATTAAATATATAGAATGGCTCAAATTTATAGTTTTCTCCATTGTTATTCTAACCATAGATATTTTTACCCCTCAGTATTTATTTAGCTAATTAAAAATTTTCAGTAGGGCTGGGGATTTAGCTTAGCAGCACCTAGCCTGCCTTGAAAGTGCAGGGTCCTGAGTTCAATCCCCAGTACCAAAAAAAAAAAAAATTATCAGTGGCTGAAAACAAAAGGAAAAAGAGTCCTAATAGATTCAGTCCCCGGTACCAAAAAAACAAACAAACAAAAAAAGCTGACTCTAAGAGTCCTAATAGAACTGTGTTGGTATTTTTTTTCTTTAGACATCTCAGAGCCATTATAAACCTCCCCTAGATAGAACTGTTCAAGTGAGAGAGTATGTTGTCACCCGTGAGAGCATAGCTTTATTTGTACTTCCTGTATTTGTGAATGTAGACTTCCTTGCCCTTGCTTAATGGGAGGGGTATGGGGGATGCCAGCCATAAATGAAGTCGCCTCTTCACCAGGCTGCATTCCTGACACTTCTCAGAGTCCTGGACCAACTCTGGTTTATTAGCTAAATGCTGTCCCCACCTGAATGTTGCCTTCTTGGAAGAATACCACTCTTTTTTTTTTTAAGTTTAACATATAACAAATAGCTCTGTATTTGGCCTTTGGAAAACTTAACCAATAGCTTGTTTGGAAAAAGCCTAGGAAAATGAAAATATCCTCAAGAGATCTTTATTCAAACTAGGCCGAGGTATTGATTTATCTGTTTTCTTTCGGTGTGGAAGGGTGATTTGCCTGGGATCTGGACTGATAACAGGTTGCTATTTGTTACAGGTTCACCCAGGAGAACCTCCGTTCGACCTAGAGCTATTCTACGTTAAGTATAGAAATTTGTACGTTTATTTAATATATATATTTGGATTTTATATGAATAAAAATTCTTTTTCCTTGACATTTTATTCTCTTTCTTCTGTATTTTCGTAAACTGGCCCCTAAGGCATGACCCACAGATTTTGGCTGAATCAGTTCTCCTTAGGCAGTAGCATTTAATTTTGGTTACCTGTAGACTTCCCTGGAAGCCTTTTTAAAAACTACTGAAATCCCTCTTCCACCGAAGACGCATTGACTCAGACTCAGAGTGGGCCCCAAGGAGTGATATTTTTTTAAAACTCCCTGGGCAATTCTCATGTGCACCTAGGGTAGAAAACTGCTGTCCTGTAGTGTATGCCCTGTTCTCATTTGCATTTTTCTCCCTCTCTGCTGCCTGTACATTTTCACTAATGTGCATTTGATAGCTTGCTCATATCTGACCATCCTTCTGCTCTGAGCCAAGTTTCTGTAGAAGCTTCAAAGAGATCAGTTCCTTACAATTACACTGTTTTGTGGGGTTTTTGTTGTGGGCCTCAAGGTCAAGGCCTTTCCAAGCACAGTCTCCAGCATTTTCATGACAGACCATTCTGCTGCCTCTCTGTAAGATCGTCACTCTGTTTATGGAAATCTTAAAGCTCAGTCATTTGCTAGCTATGTGTATCTCACTATTTGTGTATCTTTGGATAGTTCCTACTTACACTGTAAATGGGCTACAATGGAAGAGCTGGAAAAGGATCCTCGCATCGCACAGAAGATCAAGCGATTTAGAAATAAACAAGCGCAGATGAAGCACATTTTTACTGAGGTGAAGCAAAATTTACTGACTCACTGAACTGCTGCTTTTCTTGCAGATTAAATACTGGGTTTAAGTTTCAGTCCAAGTTGAAGTCACAGATCTGTTGTTCAGGTCAAAATGTGTGCTATGTTATATACACTGTTTACCTCTGGATAGTAGCATGACTAGGTCTACCTGTCAGAAGAGCGATGTGGCAAGAGGCATCAGATGTCCCAGAGCCTCCATACCCTTTGTCCCTGAAATTCTATCATTTATTTTAAGGAAATTGTCAAGTCTACACAAAGATTTAGCTATAAAGGGTTGTTTATATTTGGTGAAAAATTGAAAGGAAACAAAATGTTATAATAGGCATTTGTTACTATTTTTCAGTTTTTATCAGTGCATGTTTGTAGTACACAGTGACTATGTTCATTATGGGGAGCTGGTATGTAACACATCTTAGTTCTTTTTATGTCTCCTCCTTTTCACCTCTTCCCTCCCTTTTCCCTCCCTGCATCTCAGTCCCATCCCATTTGCAAAAGATCTATCTCCTTGTTTACTACTTGCTGTCTTTTATTTGCTCTTTAATTATTTATACTTTGGATGTTTTTTTTGACAGAGTCTTGCTATGTAGAGACCTTGAAATCACTAAGTAGCCTAGCCTGCCCTCAAACTTGCGGAGTTACTTCTGCCTCAGCCTCCTGAGTGCTGGGATTACAGACATGCACCACACACTTGGCTTGGATTTTTCATATAAGAGAAATCATGCTTGTGTGTCTTATTTCACCTAAAATTATGGTCTCTTAATTGTGACTGATAATCACTGTAAATATATCCTAGAGAATGGAATACTGTATGTCTAGTAAAAAGAATATTGGAGAAAAATTATTAGTGATTTGGAAATTGCTTGGTGTTACGAACTGTTGTTAGAAAATGTCAGGCTCCAACATTATATGGGAAAGTTCCATTTGGGTGGTGCAGGAGAAAAGAAGCACTAAATAATACATAGAAAATGTCTTGAATAAATACAAGAAAATGTTGATACCATTTTCTGAGGTTGTTGGGATTTTGGTAAATTCTATTTTCTTCTCCTTTTTAACATGTAGTTTTCAATTTTGAATAGATAATGTTTGAAGAAAAGAAGCAACAAAACTTAATCTTACAGGGCCAGGGATTTAGCTCAGTGGCACCATGCCTGCCTCTCAAGTGCAAGGTCCCGAGTTCGATCCTCAGTACCAGAAAACAAAACAAAACTTATTCTTACAATGTAAAGTCATTAATACTAGACCCTATTGAGTGCACTCAGATGTCATCAAATTATGGTTAACTGCTGTGTAGACTTTAATAAATTCACATTGTGTTCTATTTCCTCCAGTGATAAAAATTAATTTAGAATAATCTCAATAAACATTCTCTTTAGAATCCTTCCTATTTAACCTTAAAGTTTGGCCTCTGCCCTCTTCATGACTGTATTAAAAGCTGTGAAAACTGTTTTTCATGGCAGTGTTCATCTAATAGGGACTTGGTGAAAGAAAGATGACAATTGGAACCATTCTTTTTTGAGACAGGAACTTGCTCTGTAATTCAGGCTAGCCTTGAAGTCACAATGTAGCCCAGCCTAGCCTTGAACTCCTGGCAATCCTCCTGCCTCAGCCTTCCGAGTGCTGGGATTACAGGTGTGCACCACCACACCCAGCAGAAGAACCATTCTTGAAACCCCATTGGTTATTCTATTTCTTAGAACATTTTATTCACTCTCATTTCTTAGCAACTGTTTGCAATGCAGTAAATTGTTAACATATCACATTCTTCTGTTTTAAGCCCTGCAAGATAAGACAGTCCATATCTTCTTCCTATTTCTATCACTGGCACTAGGCACAAGGTCAGTGCCCAGTAGTTATTTGTCTGTCCCCAGGTAAGGGAGAGGGCTTGCCTTGCACCAGTCCCCTGCTTCAGACTCTTCAGCATTTCCCTTTTTCTTGGAATAAAGTTCAAACTCCATAATATAGCCTACACAGCCTTGTGTGTCTGCTTTCTGATATATTCCCATGGGAGTTCTTCCTTGCTTGGGGACAGAGAAGAAACTGTGAAGGCGGGGGGGGGGGGGGGTGTCTAGAAATAATGAAACAGGAGTTCACACTATGGTGGGAAAAAAAGGCATTTGAGACAGTTAGAGCATATCACGAAATTAAAATTGAGTAATAGCGGGGAGTAGTTCCAAAACAGCATCTTTGATCTCGACATAGTTGACATTTTTATTAGTAACTTGAATAAATATTCTTGTAATTTTTGAGTAGAGCATCTTAAAGGCCACTATATCCAACTGCTTTTTGAGGTAGCCAAGGCACATGTGATGACCCAACCTAAGAGGCTGCAGGATCCCACCCAGCACAGAGGTAGGGGCCTTCTGACTCAAAATCCCAACTCCTGAAAACCCAGACTTTCCAGCCACATCAGTGCTGGGAGAGCAAATGGCAAAGTCAAAGTTCAAATTTGCCTGTCCAGGCTAGCATGAGTAAAACAGAAATAAATGTAATGTCCTACAGTGGTATTTTAAGAAACGTTAGTTTTAAAATTGAAAAAAGTGATAGCAGTTCTAGGGAGAAAGGGTACTGCCAGTTTATTTTTCTGTAAGTTTACTATGTGCAGAGTCACACAAATCCCAGTCTGCATCACTAGAAGAGCCCTTCTGTGCCTTGCTGTTTTCATTCCTTAGTGTGATGTTCTTTTGAGAACCAGGACTCATTGAGGACTTTGAAAAACCTAAGAGCAGCTGCAAGAGGACTGTAGTGGTTGTAGAGGGACAGAAGCATAGCTGAGCAAGTAAGAACAAAGGTGGAAAGTGGACTGCACGATGGTCAGACCCGGGCTTTCTAATCAGACTGCTGAGGCTTCCTCCCATCACACACACATACGAAGAGCTGGGAACTTTGAGCCACCTGCATAAATTCCGTTAAACTCACCATCGTCATATATACAAAGTGGGACTTCTACGCTAAAAACCTTGCAGAAGACCTATACATAAGTGACACAGTGCTGTTGTTTTTTCAGCTTTTTTGAGGTCTTATCAACAAAGATTGTGTATAATTTGATGTTTTGATGAAGTAATCTATCCTCTTGGCAAATTTCAAGTATACAATACAATATTTTTGACTGTTGTCACTATGTTGTACTCTGGATCTTCAGAATATTTATCTACATTACCGAAATTTTTGTACCCTTTACCAACATCTGTCCCTCCCCTGTGCCCCGGCAGCCACCATTCTACTCTTTGCTTCTATGAGTTTAGTATATTCCACATATAAGTGAGATCATATAGTTTTTGTCTTTCTGTGCCTGGCTTATTGCACTTAGCATAGTGTCCTCCATATTCATCCATGTTGTTGCCAATGGCAAGATTTTCTTCTTTTTCTAAGGCTAAGTAATACTCCACTGTGTGTATACAAAAAACACACTTTCTTTATCTGTTTATTATGGATGAACACTTAGTTTGTTTGCATATCTTGGCTGTTGTGGACAATAAATGGCACAGTGGATATAGAGGGGTTTAACATAGTTCCTGACTCATAACCACTATAAATATTCCATAAATATTAGTTGTCTGTATCATCCAGAGGTCTGGCAATAGAATGTATGAAGAATAGTTTGACAACTTAGCTTTAACTAGGGAAGAAATGTTAAAGACCCGGCACAGAGGAGAGAATCAGATTTGTGGTACCTCAATTCACAAACTTAATTCTTCCCACAATTCTGGTCACAAACCAAACTGGATAGAAACCGAATCAAATTTCCCCATAAGGTCAACATTGAACCTAACTATTGAATTTGATTTGGTTCTCGTCGAGTTTGGTTTGCAACTAGAATCATGGAAAAAATTAAGTTCATGAACAAAGGTACCACTATACTTGCTGCTCCTGTAGTGGAAGCTGTTCACATTAGTGAGTGAGAATTACAAGGAAGGAAGTTAGGCTATAATTATCAAATAATGATACAGCCTGTGATACTATTAAACAGGTAGAGGTAAAGCTGTTTTGGCAATGGATCAAGGTAGTAAATTTCTTAACAGGAGCAATTGAGGTTTTCCAGGGATGCTGTAAAAAGTATTTCTGCACTGATTAGACAATGAAACTGGATACCCCTAAAGTGCCTTCCAGCCTAAGAGGCAATAAGAACATCCCAGCAGTCCAGGAAGAGGGTCTATAGGTAAGAAAGACCTGGGTGACCATTTCTGTTTACACAGCTCTATGACCTTGGTCATAATGCTTAACCTCTTTGATTCAGTTTCCTCATTTATAAGGTAATTTTAGCATTTACTGTCTCTGTAAGGTAGTTCTGAGCATAAATAAAAGCACTCAGCATAACTTGGGACATGCATTAAATACTCCTAGATGTTGCTTATTGTTGATTTGTAAATCTTTTTCAACACATAGTAAACATAAATTCTAAGTGTTCGTCTCAATGAATTTTTACAAAATAAACACTTTTAACTCAGCCTAGATCAAGAAATATTACTTCATCAGTACCCAGTAAATTCCCTTTATTCCCCTTCTAATGTTAACTCTTGTCCTTATTAAGAAGGAAAAGAAACTTTAATTCCAAGTTGCCAAGGGAACCGAGGACCAGTAACACAAAGGGAACCCTTGTGATTTTTCTACATTCCCGTGATGACCAACAGGAAAGTCTTACCTAGCCATGGTGCACCCTCTAAGATATTTGTATCAATTGCTTTAAATTTAATCATGGAGACCAGAATTTGGGGACAGTAAAGAAGTTGTCTATGAGGTGACTTTTTCTCAAGCAGTCTTTGCTGGGGTTTTTTTGTTCTTCGTTTTTTGCGACGGTCTCACTGTGTAGTTTAGACTGGCCTTGAATTTAGTATGTAGCCCAGGCTGGCCTTGAGCTGTTGGAGATCGGCTGCCTCAGCCTCCCAAATGCTCGGATTATAGGCGTGTGTCACCCCACCTGGTGTTTTCTCATAGGGTCCAGAGTATCACTTAAAATGCTGGGTTTTAGATTTGAGGGAAAGGAGTTATACTTCTTAACTGTTCTCTTCTGTTTGTGTTAGCCTGATGAAGATTTGTTCAACCCAGACTATGTAGAAGTTGACCGCATCTTAGAGGTGGCCCACACGAAGGATGCAGAGACAGGGGAGGTGAGTATGTTGCCTTTTGCCTCTTCTAAAGCATTGTCCTTTTTTCCCATGTTTTGCTTGTTTGGTTAACATATGGTGTGTAATAATATTCACATTTTGTCACAAAAGGTAGATTCAGTGGCTCGCAGAGTATGATTGATGACACCTTTAATCCAGTAGAAAGAACACCTAAGTTTCTCTCCTGTTTCCCACTAGGAAGTAACACATTACCTGGTGAAGTGGTGCTCCTTGCCATATGAAGAAAGCACATGGGAGCTAGAGGAAGATGTGGATCCTGCAAAAGTTAAGGAATTTGAATCTCTGCAGATTCTTCCTGAAATTAAGCATGTGGTAATGTATCTAGATCTCTGTCTGATGTCTCCTATAACATGTAATTTTATGAACGTGGTGATTACGCTGCCCATTTGGCTGTACTCCTATGTAGTTTCTATGGCATCTTTGTCATTCCCTACATTGAGCCTTGCAGTTCAGGGTGTTTTTCTCCCCAAATCACACTTTCCCTGCACCTTGGTTATCTTCAGGTCTGGGCTCCATTTGAACATGTGCAACATTTAAGAAGCTTGGCTGTGTGCTTCAGTTTCTTAATGGGGCTGTCATGTGGAGTCAGTAAGATGGGATGTGTAAGGAATGCTGGTGTGCAGACGAAGGTTAATTGATAGTGTCTTGCTTCCTATTTCTTACCTCTTTCTCCATCAGTGATCTCTTTTCTTTTTTTAATAGTAAAATAATGTATTGTAAATAATCAAATAGGTGAGGAAAATGTAATAATAAAACAATGCTCGATTAGTGGTAAAGATATAAATGCAGAAGAGTGAAAGGTAAATAAGAGATTGGACAATTGAAACAAGGCATAGAAAAATGGTAGCCTGTTCTTAATTCAGTTTATCGGTCATATAGTAAGCATCTGCTGAGGTTGATTCGTATGGGTAATAATAAGAAACAAGGTATAAGCCCTATCCCTAGGAGCTCAGTCTAATAGAAGAAACGTGTACATGACAAAGTGCAGCAAAAAGCTGATTGTGATGTGTGGCATACTGCAGAAAACAATTAAGTGTGGGAGCAGAAAGGAGAGAGAATTTCATTCTGAAGCTAATTTAATTTATCATCTAGAAGTAATCAGAATTCATACTCATTCTCCCAGCCCAACTCCCACTTGTTCCTTAATCTGACTGTGCATTTGGCAGGAAAATGAATTCTCAAGTGTTTTCAGGTGATTTCACATTTCCTTTACTTCTTTGCAGTTGTGACACTGTTGTCCTCCCCAGCCCTTTGAGTCATAGAATCCTTTCACATTTGTCTTTTTTTCTAACTTATCTTATTGAAAATGTATACTTTGAAATTTTATCTCAAAAATTCTGAACTGAAATGGTAGCTAAAAATATAATTAAGCTGTCTTTTTTATATGTTAAGAAAAAGGCTGATAAGTGATATTTCCACTGAATAAGTTTAAGATCTTAGTCTGCACGTTGAAGTTCAGGATGACCTTACCAATCCATGGAAATAGGACATTCAGTATCTGAAATCACTGAAAGAGGAAAAACCTGGAGCAATGCCTAGATCAGCGAGCAATGCCTCCAGATTACCGCACTTCCACGGCAGTGAATAGAAATCAACAGTGAAATCACTCTATTCTGTAATGTCTGCATTGCAGCAAGCTAGGAGCTTGAGTCCCTAGAGGCAAAGATGCTTCCAGAAAGTCTCCATCATGTCTAGTACAATATGGAAGAATGGCCAGTAGGCTGAGTGCTTGGAGCTTTAGGGTTCCAGGCTGAGTGATTCCTGTAGGCTAATAAGCATAAGGTAATTTCTTTACAGGACAAGAACAGAACTTGTATAGGAATATCTTTGCTCAAAACATACTGGGTATGTCTTTAAATTTTTTTAATGGTACCGGGGACACTTTACCACTGAGCCTACACCCTCACTCTTTTAAAAAAAATTCCCACAAGGAATGTAAACATTATGTACTACACATATATGCTAATAAACTAAAATTTAAAGATTTTTTTTTTTTTTTTTTAATTTTGAGGCAAGTTCTCACTATATTCCCCAGGCTGACGTCAAACTTGCTATCTTCCTGCATTAGCCTCCCAAGTAGTTGGAATTACAGCATAATGCAGTCTTTTCTCTTTTATTTCTAATAATACCTGGAACTATGTGCTGGTAATAATATTCAACAGTGTTCCATTTCAAAGTGCTTAGTTTAACCACACCTAAAGCAGTTTTGCAGGTAAGTTGTAATATGATTTTTCTGAGAAACCATAGATGGCTTACACTCATCACCAAAGTGATGTAATTAAGGATTTTTTAAAAAAATCTCATCACATGCAAATGGGTTGGCTTTTTCATGTGTAAACCTTATTGTAACAGCACAAAGTAGAATAACCATAGACTAACATTGTTGTATAGAGAACTTTAATCTTAATACTCTCATTTATAACTATGGGCATAGTTAAGAATTTTAATTTTTAAGATCTTAAAGTGTCAGTGTAGGAGTCAATTGGTCTATAAGCAAAATAGCCATTCTGTTTCTAAATAATAATTTTTTAAAAACCTAACACACAAAACTTTGAATGGAAAAGCTCAACTCAAAGACTTAAATTATCTCCAAATTAATAAATTCATTGTAATTCTAATTGAAATTCCAGTAAGATTTTAAGAGAACTTGACAAATTGATTCTAAAGTTGTACAGAATAATAAGACAGAAAAGGCATTTTTGAAAAATAATTTCCCAAGCCAGGGATTAAGCTCAGTGGTTTCACTGCCTTTCTTGCAAGCACTCGGTCCTGAGTTCAATCCCCAGTACCAAAAAAAAAAAAAGAAAGAAGAATAATTTCCCATCAGATTATAGATATAGTAATTAAAGAGTGTGGCTTTATTGCAGACAAACAAGGCATTGGAAAAAATGAAGAATCCAGATACAGCTCCGTGGGTATTTTGGAACTTAACATATAATTGTGTCTCAGATCAACAAAGAAAAAATTATTATTTTTAGGACCTGGTGTTTCATGTGGAATAATAAAGTAGTAATAAGACTGTTGCCACTGTTGTTTGAGAAGAATTTATGGAATTTGCAGTTTTGATGATACAAATTTTTTGCTGTATTTTCTAAATTTAGAAACTAACCAAGCCAGTATTTGACCCACTATGCTTTCTCCTAAGCTGGTACTGTAGACACAAAGAAGTACCAAGAAGAAATTCTGTTTATAAAAATTTAAAAATTTGACTAATAGTTTGCGGGGGAAATTGAAGTGTGAGAGTGGCATCCAAGAATCTAAGTAAAGCAGCACCACACTCAGAATTTTAGATAGGTCTGTTTTTCTTATTAATACTTGCAGTCTTAATCTAGTGAAGTCTAGATTAGTGAACATTATTAAGAAAATAATAACTCCAGCTTGAAATTAACCTTAGGATAGTGTTTGAGATTTACACCTACCTCATAATTATCTGTTATGCGCCTGACACCCTTCTCTACAGTCCGCTTCTTGCTTTCTCCTCAGGATCGGCCCGCTTCAGACTCCTGGCAGAAACTTGAAAAGTCTCGCGAATATAAGAACAGTAATCAGCTCCGCGAGTACCAGTTGGAAGGGATGAACTGGCTTCTTTTTAATTGGTATAACAGGTGAGGGACCAGAACCAGACCAGATGTTTATAGCTATAGGTATGTTGTTGCCTTAGCCTGGCAAAAAAAAAAGTCTAACCAAAAAGCTTAGAATAACCCTAGATGACCCTCTAATGAATGCTGTTGGGAAGGGGCAGGCAGTGGCACCTCTGAGCCAAATCCCCGGGCTTGTAATGCTGTTTTTTCTTTCTTTCTTTTTTTTTTTTGTAATGCTGTTTTCTATTTCTCAGTTTTAGTCCCACCACACTTCCCCATCTAAAAGGTAATGGATCTGGATTCTTAGGCTCCACTCTACTTATATATGAACCATAGATGTACTGGACTCATGCTATAGCACTTAGTTTTGAACTCTTTGTGTTCTGATTTTTTTATCAGAATCTAGCTGAACCAGATGAAATTTGAGAAGTCGGGTTGAGATTTTCTCAATATTCTAAGTTATACCTCATAGTAGTGACTTTAAGATTGTGTTGTAATGCAAAACATACTTAGATGAGGTTCTGGATGCCTTTGTTCTAGCACAGTCACTGCCACTTAGGGAGCATAATTCAACCAGACCAGCTCTTAGATTGCCAGTCTGAACAGTTAGGGAGTGAAACTAGATGGTTTTCGCACTCCTTCTAGGGGCATAGCTCTGGTGTGCCATCTGTGATTTTGGATCACCAGAAGAGATCAGCTTTTTACTGTGATAAGGGGTTTATTATTTTGGTTAAAATCTTGTCCTTTTGTAACATGCCAATGGTAGCTGATGAGAATCATGTGGCTTGATATCTTTTTATTTTTACCTTGAATTCATTTTTTAGGGGGAGTGGCCTTATTTTATTAGTACATTTTAAATATACATAATAATAACATTCATCACAAGGAATTTCTACCTAAACATGATGTATTTTGCTGCTTCTTTTTTTTCCATTCCCCTCCTCTCCCTTCAGCACTCTTCCCCTCCTATCTACAAAAGCTGTTTTCATTTTTTTCCTATTCTCTTTTTTTTGTTTCTTATTCCTTCGTTCTTTCCCCCCTGCTCCCCCTCCTTGTTCTCCTTCTCATTTGAACATTTTCTTCCCATTTCCCAATATCTGTTATACATTTTGGCCTTTATTTACATTTTTGGTTTCCCATACCAGAGAAACAATGTGGTATTTAAACATGTGTATCCAATGTATTTCACTTAAGAGTATGGTCTCAAGGTGCATCCATTTATCTAGAAATGTTTCACGCTTATCCTTCTTTATGGCAGAGTAGTACTCTGTCATATTAAAAAAAAAACACATCTTCTTTATCCATTCATCCATTGATGGACATTTGGGCTACTTCCAAGATTTAGGTAATACAAACTGCCACTATAAACATGTATGCATATATCACTGTGATATGAAGCTTTCGGGTAGACACCAAGAAGAGGAATAGCTAGGTCAAATGGAACCTATAGGTTTAGTTTTTTGAGGAATCTCCACACTGATTTCCACAGTGGTTGCACCAGTCTACACTCCCACCAACAATGGAGAAAGGTTCCTTTTTACCCACAGCCCCAGCAGCATTTGTTGTTGGTTGATTTCTTGATAATAGCCATTTTTTCTGGGGTGAGATGGGGTCTCAGCATTGTTTTAATTTGTATTTCTTGAATGACCAGTGATATTGAATATTTTATCATGTATTTATTTGCTGTTTCTATTTCATCTGAGAAGTGTCTATTCATTTCAGGCACCCATTTTTGGATTAGGTCTTTAAATTTGAGGGAGTCTGATTTTTTTTAGTTCTTTATATATTCTAGATATTAGTGCTTTGTCTGAGAAACAGCTGGCAAAACTTTTTCCCACGCTGTGGGTTGTCTCTTCATTCTGTTGATGGTTTCTTTTGCTGTGCAGAAGCTTTTTAATAAGATAAGATCCCAGTTGCTGATTCTTTGTGACATTTTCTGTGCAATTGGGGTTTTGTTCATAAAGTCTTTGCCTATACCAATGTCTTCAAGAGCTCTACCTATTCTGCCTTCCAGCAATTTTAGTGTTTTTGTTTTAATACTTAGATCTTTGATCTGTTTCAATTTTAGTTTAGTGCATGATGAAAGATACGGGTCTAGTTTTAATATTTGCATGTAGAAAACCAGTTTTTCCAGCACCATTTATTAAAGAGACCATCTTTTTCCAGTGAAGCTGTTTGGCTCTTTTGTCAAAGATAAGGTCGCTGTGTATGTTTGGAGTTGCTTCTGGATCTTCTAATCTGCTCCACTGATCCTTGGGTCTGTTTTCTTGCCAGTACTGTGCTATTTTTAGCACAATAGGTTCGTAGTATAATTTCAAGTCAGGGATTGTGATGCTCCCTGCCTTGCTTTTGATGCCTAGAATTGCTTTTGCTATTCTAACTCTCTTCTGATTCCAAATGAATTTTAGGATAGTTTTCTCTAATTCCATGAGATATGCTATTGGTATTTTGATCAGGATTGCATTAAATCTGTATAACAATTTTGAAAGTATGGCCATATCCACTATATTGGTTCTTCCATTTTCTGATATTTTTTGATCTTTTTCTTTTCTTTCTTTTCTTTTCTTTTCTTTCTTTCTTTTTTTTTTTTCTGCATGCTAAATTGTTTACATGTTTGATTGATTTGCTGCATTCTGTTTTCCAGTATATTATTGAGGATTTTTACATCTGTGTTCATTAGGGAGGTTGGCCTATAGTTCTCTTTTTTGGTTGGGTCCTTCTCTGGTTTTGATTTCAGGTTAATGCTTGCTTCCAAGAATGAATTTAGGAGTATTGCTTCTCTTTCAATTTCATTAAAGAGTTAGAGGAATAATGACATTAGATCTTCTGTAAGTATCTTGTAGAATTCATCAGTGAATCCCTTAGGACCTGGGCTTCTCTTTGTTGGTAAGTTTTTGTTTACATCTTCAATTTCATTGACTGTATTGGTTTATTTAAAATTTTTATATCTTGTTGATTCAGCTTTAGTAATTCATATCTATCTAGTAATCTGTCCATTCTGTGTTTTCCATTTTATTAGAATACAGGTTCTCAAATTAAGTGTTGATCTTTGGATTTCTGCAGGGTCAGTTGGGATTTCACCCTTTTTATTCCTATTTGCATGGGTTAGTCTTTTCTTTCTCTTTTCTGATAAGGTTGGATAAAGGTTTGTCAGTTTTCTTTAATCTTTCAAAGAACCAATTCTTCAATTCATTGATGCTTTGTATTGTTTTCTTAGTCTCAGTTGCATTAATATCTGCTCTAATCTTTATAATTTCCTCCCTCGTATGAGCTTTGGGCTTGAGTTGCTCTTCTTTTTCTAGAGGTTTGAGGTTCAACATTAGGCTGTTTATTTGAGCTCACTCTGTTGTTCTGATGTGGGGTTCACTGCTATAAATTTCTCTCATAGGCCTGCTTTCATTGCATCCCATAAGTTCTGGTATGTTGTATTTGCATTACCATTTAATTGTGGAAACTATCGAATTTCTTCCTTAATTTCATCTGTGACCCATTGGTTGTAGAGGAAGGTTTTATTTAATTTCCATGTGTTTATGTAGTTTTTGTGGTTTCTATTGCCATTGATTTCCAATTTCATTGCACTATGGTCTGATTATATGCATGGGATCATTTCAATTCCTTTGCATCTACTTAACCATGTTGTATGAGCTAGTATGTGGTCTATTTTGGAGAACGTCCCGTATACAGGTGAGAAGAATGTGTATTCTGATGTTGTGGGGTAGAACTGGAAACATGTACTAAGTCCATTTGTTCAAAAGTTTGGCTCTGTTCTGATATTTCTTTGTTGATTTTTTTTTTTTTTTTTTTGTCTAGTTGACCTGTCTGTTTGTGACAGTGAGGTATTTATTGAGTTTTTTATAGTTGGGTATGCTGGTGTGTGTGGATAAATATTTATGATTGTTATTTCTTCCTCTTGGATTGTTCCCTTTACAAGGATGGTAGTAACCTTCTTTGTCTCTCTTAATCAGTCTTGGCTTGAAATCCACTTTGTCTGCAAATAGAATAGCTACCCCTGCTTTTTTCCAGCTTCCTGTTGCATGGAGTGTTGTTTTCCATTCTTTGACTAAATTAAATGTGTTTCTCTTATGCAGCATATTGTTAGATCTTGCTTCTTGATCCATTCTGCCAATCTGTTTCTTTCAGTTGATGAATTGAGACCATTTACATTGATAGTTGTAACTGATATGTATTGACTTATCTTTTTCATGTTATTTTCGTGTTGTTGGTTCATTTTTTTATTCCCTTCTTTTTAATTACTTGCCTTGCCTGGATTCATTCTGTTGGGGTTCATGGAGTTGTACTGCTCGTTATCTCTTTCTAGAACGTCCTTTAGAACTTTTTGGAGTACTGGTTTAGTGGTCATGAATTTCTTTAGGTGTTCTTTGTCAGGGAAGTATCTTATTTCTCCATCAATTTTTTTTTTTTTTGTACCAAGGATTGAACTCAGAACCTTGCACTTGCGAGGCAGGTGGCAGCATCACTGAGCTAAATCCCTGGCCCTCTCCATCAATTTTGAAAGGTAGTTTTGCAAGGTTCGTCTGTCTAAGCAGGAGGTTGTCTTCTTTTAGGGTTTGAAATACTTGACTCCAAGCTCTCTTTGACTTAAGGGTTTCTGTTGAGAAGTATGCTGTGATTCTGATGGGCTTTCCTTTGTAGATGATTTGTTTCTTTTCTCTAACAGCTTTTAATATTCTGTTCTTGTGTTGAATTTCTGGAATCTTAACTATTTATTATATGCCTTGGTGTAGTTTTCGTTTTTTAATCATAGCTAATTGGACTTCTCTATGCCTCATTTACCTGTATGTCAAATTCTTTTTACCTGCTTGGGAACTTTTCTACCATTATTTCTGTGAGCAGGTTTTTTGTGTTGTTTGATGCTATCTTCTGCTTTTTCATTGAGTTTGATCAATCTTATATTATTCTTCTTTGCATCATCTACCAGCTGTTGGATTGACTTTTTGTGGTTCCTTGATATTTTTAAGAAATCTTTCTTTTCATGATCTCTAACTGCAATCCTATCTTATATATGACATTCTGTCCTCACATTCACTCATTCTGTTGTGTATATTTTCAATAGAATTTTTAATCTCCTGGGTATGTGTTTGAATCTGTTTCATGGATTTCATTTCTTTCCTATGTTGGTTGTTCATGGTTTCCATCATTTTCCTAAGCTCCTCTATTTTTTTATCTGTATCCAAAGTCACTAATGATGGTCATTGCGGTTGCCATCTCTGTAGTTATCTGAGAAGTTATTTTTGATTTGATTTTTTTCTACAGCCTCATTTATCTGCTTTGTTACTTCTGGTGTCACTACTTCCGAAAGTCCAAGTAGGTAGCTTTCGAATTGTTCTACCTCATTGCCCCCTGCATTTGCCTTTGATGAGCCGGAAATCTTGGGTTGCATCTTGCTTCTCTGTCTTCTCTCTCTCTTTTTTTTTTTTTAGTTTAATTCTAGGGTTGATGCTTGTAGATTCCTTATAGTAGGTACCTTTATCGCTTATTGAGAACCCTTAGGAAATGACAGCTTCTCAAAGATGTCTTCCAGGTACAGCTGGCTTTTGGGTTTGAGTGTGTTCCTAAATCCTACCTCTTCAATTTTGGGGGGAATGAGAATTTGCTATTTGGCCTAACTGTTGGTTCCTTGGCACTGGTATTGTTTATGACCCTTAGGCAATCTCAGTCTTGGCATACCAGGAAGGACAATTGATTAGAACAATTGTATCACCTTGGCTAAAGTAGTATAATCAGTAATAACAATAGCATCAAATACAGCCTAGAAAATGAAACTGGTAACTATTAATTTGCCACCTTTAACTGTATGAACTAGATTTGTGGTTATATAACAAGATCTACAGTAAATATGCCCTCAATATGGTGATTTTCCCCTCAAATTTAAGAGAAAATTTAAAAGAGATTAGGGTGAAAAAAATAGAGAACTAGTAGAAGAGGAAGGGATTAGAAGCAAGGCTGGAGCACAAAGGAAGATTATGTCACCTTTGGAGCACTGGTGAAGACAGGAGGGAAAGAGAAGGAAGAAATAAAAGCAAGAGTAGAACAGAACAATATAGAAACAGTGTTCACACTCATAAAAACAAGAACAAACAATTGAGAAAAAAAGTCTCACTTCAGGGTGTGTGTCTCTGCTGTCACTGGTAGACAGGGTGGGCAGACTGAACCCAGATCCGTATTAATCCCAGTAAGCTTGCCATAGATTTTTGGTGGGATAGTGGATAATCCCAGCAATCCTGCACCTTTAATTCCACTGAAGTTCTGGCTGTGAGGTTGGAACCCAATTTGTTCAGCCTACACATGTGCCCCCTGCCAACTTGAAATCGGCTCTTTGACCTCCTTCTGACTAACTCGGTTTCACCTCACCCTGACACTGGGAGCCACTAGATGGAGCCAGCCGGCAGCTGCTGTGAGTTCTGCTCTCAGTTGGCCCCTCTTCAAGGTGGCAACTGGCCAGTCTCCCTCTCCTGGGGGATGTCTGATCCAGAATAACTCACCAACCATTGTAGTCCACTGGGTTCACTGCTCTATTTTCCTCATGTGTTTCTCTGTGGAGGCCTCTGGGGTTGCCAGTAGTCACCATGCATCTGCAGGTTCAAGTCCTCCCTCTCATGCAGCAAGTCAGAGCTCTAGGAGAAAGCGCCACTTGCCACCTCTTTCTTTTGCATTGAGGTATCTCTTCTCACTCTCCCCATGGGCTTCAATTCTCACGTCAGATCTTTTCTGGGTCCCAGGAACTCACTTCCCTCCTTCTCTTCCTCATGTTGCTGTATTCCAGCATCTGAACACCAAATCTCAGAGAAGCTGTTTCTCTGTTGTTTACCACTCCACCATCTTCCTGGAAGTCCCTACCTTGAGTTCTAAGAAGTTTCTCAGTTATGAAAAGTGGCTTAGTATGAGACAGTTTTTTTCTCTTTGTCTTAATATTATTTTAATTTTCAGTATTTTTATTTTTTTATTTTAACAGACTTATTTCATATATGTTCTCCAAGTTCCATTTTGGCACAGTTTCTCTTTGGAAGTAGGCAGGATATGAACAATAGCAAAAACCAGCCTCAGTTTTATCTCTGTAAAATGATGATAAACCCTTCATTAATAACTTTAAGATGATAGTATATTTCTGAAGCATTTTTCAGTCTTAACTAACCCTTATAACTTTACTATATTGATCATGAATTACTTGTATTTTTTACCCTCTGCAGGAAAAACTGTATTTTGGCTGATGAGATGGGCCTAGGCAAAACCATTCAGTCCATCACATTCCTTTCAGAAATATTCCTCAGGGGGATCCATGGCCCTTTTCTCATCATTGCACCTCTCTCTACTATCACCAACTGGGAGAGGGAGTTCCGGACATGGACAGAGATGAACGCCATTGTGTACCACGGCAGCCAGATCAGCAGGCAAATGATCCAGCAGTATGAGATGGTGTACAGGGATACACAGGTGAGCCTCACATCCATCACAAAGACTCAGAGATTGCCTGAGCTCAGAGTGGCCTTTGTGCCTCTTATCTTCAGGGGTTTCAGAGCCCTAGGTTACTGTTGACTGACCTTGTGAGTTATATATTTGTTGAAGCTGATTTCATGCTCTTCCTTCTTGGTTTATTTTAATTTATGATAAAGCACAGTATTTAAGGGAGTGCTTTCTCATCTTTCTGAGATATACCAGAGTTCTTTTTTAGGATACTGAAAGCTTAGCTTATTGATTAGCTTATAAAGTTGCTTTTGTATATAAAAGATTTTATATGAATTGTCATCTGATCAGGGAAAGAAGTGAGAAGAATTAGTGTATAGTGGATGGATTGCCAGCCAGGAGTTTGGAAAGGAGGGGAACAGACTGGACAGGGAAAAATAAAGGAAAAGCAGGTTTCGTATTATTAAAACCACAAAAGAACTTTTAAGTTTTTGGTACATGTCATCGCTCTGCTGAGTTTGGTTATATGCTTGTCCAAGACCAGTAAGAATTAAATTATCCCAGTCAGAGGAAATCTTGTATGCTTTTCCCAGGGGTTTCATAGATAGCAGGAGACACTTGGAAGACATCATGCTCTAACATGATGTAGGTCTGCTCTTGAAATGTGATGGCAACACTAAAACTGGTTAGGAAACCAAGATGTGTTCTCTCTAGTAACACTTATCTTGAGTGAATTGGGATGTATGCCTAAAACTGAGTTATAAGGTGAAATTAGGTGAAAATTAATTTTTTACAAAACAGTGAAATTAACTAAATCTGAAAAGTAGCAGAGGGTTTTCTTGGTCATTCAATCCATGGATAATTTAGACCAACTTCTGTCTAGGGATGATACCTCAATCATTCCCATCTATTTTCCTTATTATGACAATTAATAAATAAAAGGGGATCTGGGGAAGGGAGGAGCTCACAGGACCAGGGTGAGGAAAAATAAAAGGATTAAGATGGGATATGTATATGTACCCATACCCACAAAGAATATATTCATTATGTATCACATATATAACACTAATAAAAAAGAAATGGAAATAAGTAAATAAAAAATTCCCTTGCTGTGCTTTTGGCATCCATCTTACCTCTGTGTGTGTGTGTGTGTGTGTGTGTGTGTGTGTTTGTGTGTTTGTGTACACGCACACATGCAATAGTGGAGTTTGAATATAAAGCTTTTGCACTGAGCTATGTCCCCATCTCCCATTCCCCTCTTTTGTTGGTACAAGGTCTTGGTAATTCACTAAATTTCCCCCCTGCGTTCAAACTTGGATTCTTCCTGCCTCAGTCTCTCAAGAGTGCTGGCACTATGGGCCTGCACCACCAGGCCAGTTACTCTCTCACTCCTTTTTCACTGATGCTGTGAGGTCTGTCTTTTCTAAATACTGTAGCTGGTCATATATTCTTGCCTTTCTCAAATGAATAGCCCTCCCTTCTCTTAATCTGGCAGATAGTCTATTAATCATGATATAAAGCTGTGTCTTTGATTGTGTCATTCTCAGGGAAACCCCCTTTCAGGAGTTTTCAAATTCCATGTCGTCATCACAACATTTGAGATGATCCTGGCCGATTGCCCAGAGTTGAAGAAGATTCACTGGAGCTGTGTGATAATTGATGAGGCCCACAGATTGAAGAATAGGAACTGCAAACTTCTAGAGGGGTTAAAGCTCATGGCCCTGGTAAGAGCCAGGTTTTTACATAAATAAACACAGATAACTTTTATTCAGAGAAGTGTTCCTTAGCCATTCTGCATGTTATTTACTTATGTATAGTCTTTTTGGCCACCTGTTCTCAAAAGAACTCGGGGAACTTTCACATATCATGAAATTTGTGACCTGAAAATTTAAAGTGTTTTAGTTTGTTTTTAGGTATTGACTTGGAAGAGTGTCCAGTATATGGTGGGCAGTTACCCAATTTTTAGTGAATTAGTGGATGGTTGCTTTCATTAACATAAAATTCTATTAGTCTTAGACTCAGGGATCTGAAAGTTGATCTTTTTAATGACTATACCCCTGTGAAATGTTGGGACCCTGTCTTTTCATTAAATCAGAATAGAATTGCTCCAAATTGAGCACAGAATGCCTGGGCTTAGTTTTCCCTGCTAAAATGTATTGTTTTGGGAGCTCAAACATTGTTTGTCATTTATGCCTAATTTATACAGGAACATAAAGTGCTACTCACCGGGACACCTTTACAAAACTCTGTGGAAGAGCTCTTCAGTTTGCTAAATTTTCTGGAGCCAACACAGTTTCCTTCAGAGACTGCATTCTTGGAGGAGTTTGGAGATCTGAAAACAGAGGAACAGGTAATTAGGAGCCTGAAGGATTGAAGGCAATATATGCGGGTCACTTTCGTATCAAGGAAAGAGCAAGAGTTCTGTTATTATGGAGATAGGATTTAGCAAATTCTCACATCTCTGCTGCAATGAGCATTGCTTGCTTCATTTTGTATATTTGTTTATGTTGGGGAAGGCCACTTGATTGTTAGCAATTAGTCAGCATCCAGAATATCTTAAATTAGCATATTAGGCATCCTGGTTCACTGAACTCCCCTGTACATTCATTCAGTGATTTTGCTTATAGCTCTGGTCTCAAGAACATGGTGCTTTGTTCTACTTCTTTCATCCTTCACCCTTCATCTTATATAATCTGCTACATGTTCCCAGGCCCATCTTCTTGATTACAATACAGTATATGAGTAGTAAAGAAAACGAGGCAGTCAGGTAAATAAATTTTTGTTTAGTTCCATTTTGTCCAGATGAACTGATTTTACCTCAGTTTTTAAGATCTAGTCCCAAGTCTAATGTGTTGGACTTAAACCTAATTCAAAACAACCAATATTAATAAATATGTACTATGGGTAGATATCTCTACTAGGAATTATGGAAATAAGCCAGACAAGTTTAAATGCCCTATGAGGAACAGAGTTGGGGACTTTAAAGGAAGGAAAGGTCACATCTGTTTGAGAATCAGGGATGACTTTAGGGAGAGAATATGATTTACAAATGCATTTTGAGGGATAGAGAAGAGGTGATGACTACTTTGCATAGGAAAAAAAGCCCCATACAATCTGAGCTGTGGGATTTACTCAGTAGTGAGGAGTCATCTGATTGAATTGAAAACAGAGTAGATGAACAGGGAAATGTATAAGGCCAGTGGGGTTTACAGTTGTAGAAAGATCTTGAAAGACAGGTTGAAAAATCAGTAGGTATTAATAGAGAAACCATGCAAGGCTTTTATTGCAGGAATGACAATTAGTTCTGTTAAATTAATCTAGCAGTAGTGTGGAAATGGGATGGGATAGAGAGAATTTAGGGACTAGAAGGGTTTGGGAATTTCACTAACAGGTGTCAAGAGTACATTCTATTGGCTGCAGTCTGTTTCTTTCCACTTGTGGTACAAGTCAGACTTTGAGAACAATGAATAATCAAACGTAATTCCCCCTCTGCATTTTGCAGTACCTCCTGATCCTTTGAAAGCCAGCCCCAACCCTCTCTTCATTTTTGGACCATTAGAAATGCATCCTCTTCTCCCATTGCACTTAATTTTTGGTATGCATCTTTTCTTCTTCCTAGACAATGACCTCCTTGAGGACAAGGCCCACATCTTCTCCAAAGTTGTGTTTGTTGTATTGACCAGCACAGTGTCTGGCATATAGTATACCCTAAATGATTCAAGGTACGAACCAAGTGAAGGGCAAAAGTTGAACCCAGCATGTGGCAGATTGACATTCGTCCCTATCTTTAACGATTAGCCAGCTGTGTTTTGTCTTTGGGCTCTTATATAGTAATTCCTTACCCATTGGGGGGGATTAGATTCCTAAGTACCATTGATTGGTAAAATCAGGTTTCATAAAAAGAGTTAGAAGATTGGGGTTAGTTAGAAGAAAACCATAAAAGAGGCATCAAATGTCTTGGTTTTTTTTGTTTTTTTTTTTAATTTCTTAAAGCATTATGTATTTTAACTGACAAAAATTACATATATTTATTGAGTACATATTTATTAAGTACACCGTAATGTTTTAAAATATGTATACATAGTAGAATGGCTAAATAGAACTAGTTAACATAGCATTACTTTGCCAACTTTTGTTGTGAGAACATTCAAATTCACTCTAAGGTGATCCTCAGAAACACAATGCATTATTAATAATTGTAGACTCACATTGTACAGTAGATCTCTTAAACTTATTCCTTCTGTCTAACTGAAATTTTGTACTCTTTGATCACTGTTTCCCCAACCCCCGTACCTCATCTGTCTCTGGTAACCACTATTCTACTGTCTGCTTGTATGAAACATCTATATTTTAAAACATAGTAAATAAAAGTGCTAGAAACTGTTTCCAGAGTAAAGCATATACGTCATTGTCTAAAACCTACTCCAGTAAGTAACTCTCCTGATCACTGTCAGTCATGTTACATTGCTTTGGGAAGCACTGCTGCCATACATTCTATGCCTTTAAAACTTTTTGAACAACCTTTTCTGACTTGAAACTTGCACTTTCATTTTCCTTTTATTTCCACATCAGGGTTAATTTTTTGTATATATTATTTTATTGGTACATTTTAGGTATACAGTATAGTGTCATTCATCATTGGGAATTTGTACCTTTACATGCTCTATCTTGGTTCTTACATATTTCCCCCATCTCCTGCCCTCCCTTCAACCCCTCACCCCTCTCTATTTACAAAGACTTTGTTTCCATTTTTTCATTTTCTCATATTAATTCCATTCCCTTCTTTCCTTTCCCCTACCCTTCCCACTTCCCCTTCCCCTTTGCCCCTTTTCTTCCTGTTTCACATTATCTGTTTTTTGGGGGTTTTTTTGGTTTTTTTTGGTTTTGTTTTGGAGGGGAGTGGTTTGAGGCAGGGTCTCCCTTTGTAGTTCAGGCTGGTCCTGAACTCATTATGTAGACCAGGCTGGCCTCGAACTCAAGGAGATCCTCCTGCCTCAGCCTCCCAAGTGCTTGGGATTACAGGTGTGCACCACCACACCCGGCTTCACATTATGTATTTTACCTTTTATTCCTTATTTATACTTTCATTTTGTCACACTAGAGAAACTATTTGGTATTTACACATATGTGTCCTATTTATTTCACTTAAGAGTATTGCCTCAATGTGCATTCATTTAGCTATAAATGTCTCTTAATTTCTCTTTATGGCTGAATAGTACTCCATTTTATAGAAAACCCACATAAGGTTAATCTTAATTAGTATGCATCATGTTTTAGCTCAGGGTTACCTTAGGTGCATTATTTTTGAGTCCTTTATCCTTTCATTGTCTTCCTGCATGAGAGAACAAGACACCTTGCTGGTTCAGTGAAGTGAGTGGAGGTCTCTAGCCTCTAAGGGCTCTTAGGGACATAGTAGGGAAACAGTATCAAGCTTGAGGTGCCCTGATGTGACATCTCCCATTATAGCATGGAACAACATTATTTCTTTACACACTGCTACTCCCAAACACACATGCTGCTGCTGTTATTTAAATAATGTAGGAGGGCTCCATTTTCAGATTGTCTACTTCCTCTGTTCTTTCAGCAAAGTCTCCCTTTGTAATATATCATTTGTACCTCCTAACAAAACTTAAAATATTCTTCAGTTAATTCCTGTGCATGTATATGTGTTAGAGAAAGAATCAAAGATGTCTGTTTTCTCCATCCTAGAGAACAAATAATGTCTTCTTTTTCTCCTTTTTTATCTTGTGAGATTACCACATAGGTTCTTGGTAATTTTTGAGTTTAAGCCAGATTCTTTTTTCCCTTCATGTACTGTTGTAAACTCTCCATTTTCAAGAATCAGTCATGATCTTTCTTTTAGTCTGTTGTCCAGATGAGTAGCTAGTGAAGATTGGAATATCCTCCTAATCGTTCCATCAGGATTGGGGCAGGTAAATAGATATGGTTTCCCTGAACAGGTAAAGAAACTGCAGTCTATCCTAAAACCAATGATGCTTCGGCGCCTGAAAGATGATGTGGAAAAGAACCTTGCCCCAAAACAAGAGACCATCATTGAAGTAGAACTGACCAATATCCAGAAAAAGTACTACCGTGCTATCCTGGAGAAAAATTTTTCTTTCCTGACTAAGGGAGCAAATCAGCACAACATGCCCAACCTCATCAACACCATGATGGAGCTGAGAAAGTGCTGTAACCATCCCTACTTGATCAATGGTGAGTTGGGGCAGAAAGGAGTAACTCAGAGCTGGCGTGGACCTCTGTCAGAAGCAATGATAATCAAAGACTTCATGTAGTAAGTTTTCATTAGATGCTAGAACATACGTATAAAACTGAGGTTCAGAGAAGTTGATGGATTTGCATAAATAATTTAACTCATAAATACTGTACACAGCCATGTTTGAAATTTCAAATTCTCTGCCTCTGCAGTTCATAGTCTGCCTGGCAAAAGGTGGATAATACTCTGCCTTTTGTTACTCTTATTTACTCACAGTCTGGCTCACACTTTCCATTTATGGCCAAAGAAATATGTCACTTCATTGAATTAATGAAAATGTTGCAATGAGATTAAACTGCTGATGAATTAACAGTTTACCACGGTAGAGATGATGTTAGGAGAGTTTTCTTTACAGTGAAACTTCTGGAGAAATTTTTACACTTGATCTTAGCCAAAAGGCCGAGAAGCAATGAGAAATTTTTAAATTAAAACATGGCTTGGATATTCTTATAGCTAGTCTTGTGATGACAGAAAGTAGGAAGGTCTTTATTGTCAGCTTGCTGAGATTTCTTTACATGGGTGAATCAGTTTAGGATCCAACATCTTAATCCTTAACAAAGTACCCTTGATCTCAATGAGGTGAAGTAGCAAATCCTGCCACAATGAGCTCTATGAAGGCGTAGACCAGGAATACACACTCATTATATCTTCTCTGAACTGCAGGTCCAGGACCTAAGAATTCATGTTTCCCAGGATCTGAAAAACAGAGGTTTTATCCTCATGTTTTGTTAAAGAAGAATTTTGTTCCATTCCTTTTCAGGGGCAGAAGAAAAAATTCTGGAAGATTTCCGAAAAACCCACAGCCCTGATGCCCCTGACTTTCAGCTACAGGCCATGATTCAGGCAGCAGGGAAGCTGGTGCTGATTGATAAACTGCTTCCTAAACTGATTGCAGGTGGCCACAAAGTGCTCATCTTCTCGCAGATGGTGCGCTGCCTTGATATCCTTGAAGATTATCTCATCCAGAGAAGGTGAGACGTACATCAAATCTCTGCACCCAGTGCTGTCAGTTCTTTTTCTTTGGTATCTTTTTGATACATTCATGTTAAGCTTTAACAACAAGAAAACATTCTAAAATGGAGAAAATAAATCTCCTCTTAATTGAAATTCAGAATTAATTTTATGACCAAGTATACTGAAATTTAACTGGAGTGAATTTCATAGCCAATAATGTGGAGTCCCAATATGTATTTATATTCACTTTAGTTGTAAAGAACGAAATCAAAGTAGCATTAGAAAAGGTTAAGAAAATAACGTAGTTACATTTTTGTTGCTTAATAATAATGAGAAACACATTCTGGAAGGCATCACTAATTCAAATTTCTGAAAGCACATAAGCTGACAACTCAGAGAAAGAATTTTCTATCCTTTCTCAGCGGACTCTCTAAGGTTTTATGACACACTGGCTGTGATATCCTAATTTATTTTCTTGTTTGTATTCATATAATTCCCTGAACCTGAATTCTGTCACTCATACAAACAAAAAGTGTATAGATGTGGGTTATTTGGACTGTGTGTGGGAACTACATTTGTTATATCTTACACCATACCTTAGGTTTTAAGTTATTGCAATACATCGATGATCTGAAGATAAGAAAAAAAGATATTTCAAGATCAGAGAAACTAATAGCCTAAGCATTGCTAAGTTTAAGGAAAATCTTTGTTTTCAAATAGTAAAATTATAGCGAATCTCAGCCATGTTAACAGGTGTTCTTATCCTTTAAGATTCTGTTTCCCCTTATAAATTAACATGCACTTTGTGATAAATTTAACTATATGTACTCCAGTACTTAATGTTACATAAATAATTTTTTCAAGTCTTGTTAGGCAATAGAAGGATTTGTATGGTAGAGATGTGCATGTAGAGAATGATTGAGACCTGTGATTTTTCTTGGAGGAAGCTCCTATGAATAAACCAAAACTGGCACAGCAGTTTTATACTTTATAAATTCACTGTAATTCAGAAACTCATTGCCAAAGCACTTGCTTCTTATACTGTAGCCTTCAAAATTTATAGAACTAATAATTTGTAGGAAACACCCCCAAAATGAGTAACTCTCCCCATAATGAATAACAGATTTTTATAAGTACAAGTTTTTTTAGCTCCCTTTTTTGCTATTTTTCCCTTTATTGCTTATTACAATTCTGTGTTCAAATTAAGTATTACGATTTCTCTTGAAAATGTGGAAACATTTAACATCACCACCCTGTAGAAGTTCCTGTTCATGATTGGGTGCTTATCTTTTTAGTCTTTTTTCTTTGTACATATGTATGCTTAGTTTTATTGTTTGTTTGAATTGCTGTATCTACAGTCTACTGTATAATTGACATTTTTTTATTTAATATGCTATGGATTTTTTTGTTTTTCTACAACAAAATCTTGATGATCTACATGATATTCCTACAGATTGTTTCAATTTTTCTGCATTTTAAGGGAGTCAAAATGAATATCCCTTTATGACCATCATGAATGTTCCCAGTTATTTCCTTTTAATGTATGTTTTTAAATAAATTTGATATATATTTCCAAAATATACTCTAGTAAGAGTGTTTTACTTATGTGCTTTCAACTCTATATGAGAATGCTTTTTTTCCCTACTCTGATCAATATTTTTTCTGTTCCTTAATCTTTGCTAATTCAGTAAGCCAAAGTTATCATCTTACTTTAATTTTTACTTTTGATTACTAATGAGGATGGATTTTTTGGTATTTATTAGCTATTTGTATCTTTTTTATATAGATTTCTTATTCATGTTATTCCTCCATTTACGGTTGTTCTTTGACTTTTTTTTTTTTTTTTTTGGTACCGGGGATCGAACTCGGGTCCTTGCTCTTGCAAGGCAGGCGACAGAACCACTGAGCTAAATCTCCAGCCCCATGGCTTTTTATTAATTTATGAGAATTGCTTAAGAATATTTTGCAAACCCTTTTCCCAGATTTGTTTTTGCTTTTTAATTTTGTTTATGAATGTGGATTTTGTTCTAGTTTTTAGAAGCTCTACATTTTACAGTAGTCAAATGTTAGTCCTAAAATCTTTGTTTAAATTTTTTCTGCTTGATTCTAAGCCTAAGTACTTACATTAATGTGCTTTAAAAGTTTCTTTCATTTCTTAACCATGAGATTATATAAGTATTTTGTTCTTTTTACTCTTATGGTTTCTTTACCCCAGCTACATCCAACAAGATTCTTTTATATTATTATGATGCTGTCTGTCTCTGTCTCTTTCTCTTTTTTTTTTTTTCATTGAGTTTGTTGGTACAGTTTAAGTATACAATACAGTTACATTCATCATTGGGATCTTGTACCTCTACATGAGGTGTCTTGGTTCTTTTTTTTCCCCATTCCCCTGCCCTCCCTTCACCCGCTTCTTTTATCTGTCTTGATGGGAGTTCAGAATATTGAACCCAGGGCCTTTGCACTGAGCTACATCCCCACCCCTTTTCACTTTCTTTTTTGAGACAGAGTCTCACTAAGTTGTTAAGTTGCCCAAGCTGAGCTTAAATTTACAGTTCTCCTGCCTCAGCCTCCCAGAGTGCTGGGATTATAGGCATTAATTTCATATCCAGTAATTACTTTTGTCTTTTTAATCAACTTTATTTTCATCAAAGTTATGCATGCACATAATTTAAAAAGTCCAATCATTCTGTTAGACTTCTGCATTTTCTAATTTTCTAGTTCATTATCTCCTTCTTCCAGTTTCTAAACCCCAGAAATAATTACTTTGAACTCTTTATTCTATTTCTTTGATATGTAGAAGTCTGTCTAAATAATATTATTACTTGGAATTTCTTGATATTTTTTAGTTTTAGGAATTATCTGTTATGACTCTGGAAAATCAGTTTTTAGTCTTCTTTCATTGCCCCTCATAATCATTGTATATTCAACTTCCTGTCCTCCCATCTTCCCAGGACATTATGTGATGTTTTGAGTTAGATTAATATTCTGGGTTTACCATATGATTTATGTTAAATTACAGCTTAACCATGTAGTATTCTACTTTTTCTTTCTTGTACAATTTTTATTTTTTCTAAAGCTAAAAACTATTATTTGATTGCTTATTCTTCTATACACTTATAATAATTCATGTGCAAACTGTGTCCTACTTGTAAAAATTTCCTTTTGCTGTGTCCCAGCACATCAGTATCAGGGCCACATCTCCTGGAGCCTCTGCTGTCCTCTCTGGCCTGTTCTTTTCACCTAGCACATGGAGGTCACTAACCTGCCTTCTTTGATCAATTCCTTTTGATTCAGATCTCCTTTGGTGGATCCATGTTGGAGCATCTCTTCTAGGAGAGTTTGAGCAAGGGTAAATGAGAGGTCTGACTATTTTTAGTCTGTCATCATTCTTGGTTAGCAGTTTGGCTGGAACTGAGATTCTAGGTTAGAAATTCTCTACAAAATTTTGAAGGTGTTTACTGTCTTCTGTCGAAATTGCTGTAGACAAGTTCAAAGGCCTTCAAATTCCTGTTCTGTATGTGATGCATTTTTTCTTTTTAGAATCTTTGATATATTCTCTTTGTCCCCAGTCCTATGAAATTTTACAAAGACCTGCTTCACTGTACTAGATTCTAAATAGATCTTTCCCACTTGAAATTGAAGTCCCTTCTTTCAGTTCTGGAGAATTTCCTCAGATTTATCTTTTTTCTATAGTTTTCTTTGTTAAACTCCTGTTAGTGACATGTCAGACCCTCTGGACTGATCACTTAATTTTCCCTTTTTTCTATTTTATATCTCATTATCTCTCCCCTTACCTTCTGGTGAAATTTGTTTACTTTATCTTCCAATGTAAATCCCTAGGTTTTGTTTCCATAGTTCTAGTTTTAAATTGATTCTCAGAACATTTTCTTACGGTTTTTCTTTTTTTTTTTTTATAGCACCAGTTATTTCACGATGGATATCTTTTTAAGGTTAATCAGAATTTTTTTAGCTGTCTTTTTGGTTCAAGTCTTATTTTTCTCTTTGATTATGTCTCTGTCTTTTATACTAGAATTCCAAGTCTACATTTTCCCCCCACCATTTAAGTGTTTTCCAGTGGGTTTTGGCCCCCATGGTTTCTGACAGAAGGTTCTATAGTCATTCAAATCATTCCCCTGTATGTAATGTGTTGATTTACTCTGCTTCCAAGGTTTCTTCTAATTTTTAGTTTTCAGCAGTTTATGATATCTAGAGTTCATCCAGAATTCTGAACTTCAACTTCACCGAGCTTCTTAATTTTATCAAATGAATGTCTTTTTTAGGCTGCTTTTGGCCACTTGTCTTTCAATTTCTTTTTGCCTCATTATCTTGTTTCTCTGTGAGACTCCAGTCACCTGTGTATTTGACCTTTAGATATTGTCCCACAAGTCCATAGATTCTGGGTTTTTAAAAAAATGTTTTTTATCTGTCTTTTGTTGCAGTTTATCTGCCTTCAAGTTTATTGAGTTCTCTGTAATCTCCATGATGCTTATTAAGCCAACCAGTGCTTTATCATAAGAAACTGTATTTTTTAGCTCTTAAGATTTTCATTTGATTCTTTATAAACTTTTTTCTTCACTCATTACTTACATCCTTCTACTTCATTGAGTAAATTCTAATAGTTGCTTTAAAGTTCTAGTCTGAACTGTAGAATCAAAGATTTGGCATCTGTTGATTATCTTTTCTCTTGAGAATGGGTTACATTTTCCTGTCCTACGTGTTACATAATTTCACTTTTTTTTTTTCCTAGACCTTTTGAATGCCATGTTGTAGAGATGTAGGATTCTGTAATATTGCTCTGAAGATGTTGTTGGTTGTTTTTTGGAGACAGTTAACTGGGGGACACTGAAAGTGCTGAATGTATCGATGTCTCTGGCAGGTAGCAGCTCCTGTCCCAGTCCAGACTGACAGTCTGCCCCAAGTAAATATGAGTCGGAGGTTCAGCCAGAGTAGAGTTCATATCCAGAGTTTGGAGTATTCTCCCCACCCCACCCCTTTCTGGGGAGTCCCTCTCTCTGGCAGTCATACTTGCTTAGGCTTCTTCCCATGGTGCTTTTTCTCATGAGTAGTAGCTGCCCTACGTCTCTGCCATTGTAATTGCAACCTCACCTCTACCCAAACCACAGTTTCTGTTCCTTTCCAAAATCTGCCTGCTCTTGTTAATTTCCAGTGCCGTCAGTAGGTTTTTCTGCTCATTTGTTTGCTTTTGTTTACATTTTGTGCAGGCTTTGTATTTATTTATTGCAGAGTTGGTATGTTAGGACCTCACCCCACCATAGCAGAAGTAGAACCTCATGTTTCAGGTCAGGGGCTTTCTTGGGATGTCTGCTGTCCTCAGCCATGAGATGGTGAGGCACTGTTGAATCAAAGTTCTGAGTATGTGAATGAGGCTTGTTAGCTGTGAGCTTCACTCTCCATATGTGAATACTACTCATCTGTCTGAATCATCTCACTGGGAACCCTCCAGTGTCAGTATATTTATCTCTATTTCTCTCCTCTGTTTTGCCTAGAAAGCAGAGACTTGAATGTGCTCTGCATTGGTTGTGGGGGAAGGGTAAGAAAAACTAGCCGTTTCTCATATTTCTCTCTCACATTTCTCCTCTTGATCTTTGGTCATAACTCCCAGAATAGAGAAGACTGTGATCCTTTATTTTACCTTTTTAAATGGTGGATTGAGTAGTCTAGAGGGTAATTGATACTTCAACAAATATCCCACCACTTCCCCTGTGTTTAGACGCTCCACGCTCCCACTTTTAGGAACCGTAGTGCCACCAATGTCTAATACCTTCAGATACCCTGCAGCATTAAGTCACACTGTTTCTTGCCTGGATTTAGCCTTCTTCAATACAAATACCACTTGGTATGCTTTCTAGCTTCCAGAATGTTGCTACTTTTGTTCTCTCTTGTGGATTTATTGGGAGAGTGATGCATAATGATTCTTACTACCATTTTACTAGAGGTTTGGGAAGATCCATAAATTAAATAGACATTTTAATTCATAATCCTTTCCTGGATTTCTTTTTTCATTTTAGTCTTCATGCCTTCTGTCATTTTGGTAAATGACATTAATGGAAGTTTCTTTCCAAATATGTCTTGATTCCCTAATTTTCTATTTACTAAAATAGTCTTTCCCCCGTTGACATAAAATACTATTCATTAAATACACTGAGATATTATATATGCTATGCATGTCTAGCCTTTCCATTCTTTTGGTCAATACTTCTCTTCTTCTGCTCATGTATTATTTCAGGTGAACTTTATAGAGTTATTGTTTAGACCTATCTCTGGCCTCTGCAGCTTGTAACTCTAGAAAAGTATGTTTATACACATGTATACATTTACATATCTATATAGATGGTTATCCATATGATAAGATTTTTATTGGCTTTTACTCATTAAATAGGGGAGGATTGCCATCTTTGCAAATTTAAAGAACATGCTACTCCTTATACTTCAGTCTTTTATGCACACAGTCGAGTCAATATATATGAAGTATCTACCTTGTGCTAGAGCCCCTTTCGATGTTACAGATATAATGGCTAAGAGAACACCATAGCTCCTACCTAGTGTCACATTACCGAGTTTTTGTATTTCTTATTGAATTCAATCCTAAGCATGTTGTATATTTGTGGCAGTTGTGAGTGTAATTTTTTTCTTTCTGTCTATCTGTGTTTTCCAACTGGTCATTGCTAAGAGACAAGAACATTGTTCATTTCCCTTCAGGCCTTCTGAGGTCAGCATTTCTTGTGCCAGACATGTGACACTCCCCCCTCCATCCCACCTCCTGGCCAGTCCTTGGAGGTTTTCCCAGGGTGCCACCTGCTTCTTATGGAGATTTGACAGTGACTGTGAATTACAGTTTGATGAGCAACAGCAACTCCTAGGGATCTTATTCAGATACAGTTGTCACAGAGAGTTCATTGCTATGCTGGAGTTCGATGGGGAAAATTTCAGGACGTCTGATTCCTTCTTTCAGACTTATCAGCCCGCAAGGTTTGCTTTGTTCTTGAGCCTCTTTGCCTCTCCAGCTGTCAGTCTGGTTTTGTTCCCACTTAATTTCATGCCAGACTCATACAGTGATGAGGGCACAGCTAGAGGATCTGGCTCAGAAGTGGGGGGAAAGTGGAAAATGATTTAAAAGAGCTCAAATAATTCCATTTTTAATTTTGTGTTCTTTGAGAGCATGCCCTCGAAACCTAAACGAGTGTCAGAAATGAGAGGTATTGTTCTAAACATCCTGCACAGGTTTCATTCCTTAAAACTTGTTACAGGGCTGGAGATTTAGCTCAGTGGTTCCGCCATCTGCCTCACAAGTTCAAGGTCCTGAGTTCGATCCCCAGTACCAAAAAAACCCCAAAACTGTTGTTACATCATAGCTGGCAAAACACTTAGCTAATTTTATGGGAATTTTTTCCCCTGGGTGACGGTCAAGCTACATCACTGCCATTTATTGATTTCTTCTTCCCCAAAGGCTGTGGTAATTCCCAGCTTCCCACTGATCCATATGTCATATACAGGCCTCATTCTCCTCTCTGATGTCCAGGGGTATCTAGTCCAAGAGCACCAAGTCCTCTGTTGCTGCAGCATTGCTCGTTTATGTGTGTAGGTGTGGGGGCAGCAAATAATATTTAATTGACTGTCAGCCTGTCTTCTCCAAATTCTGTGCTGCTTTTGCTCTATCACATACATAGCCAGAATTTGATTAAATGATTATAGATTGTCAGAGTACTGATTTATCAAAATCATTTTGCTATTTAGATATACCTTCTGTTCCACCTTCTGTTAGAGTTACAAGTTTCCAAATTTTACTAGTGTCTCCTTAATTTATTTTCTGTTTTAAAGAAAACATTTCTGTCCTACTACATGGAAATGTAAGGTACTGTGTGAAAGCCATCAGTCAGGTAGACCTGGCTTCAACTCAGTTACTAGCTATGTGACTGAACAAGATATTTTACTAATGGCTTTTAGTTTTCTTTCTCAGTTTCCTCAATTGTAAAAAGGGGATAATAATAAAAACGTGCAGGACTGTGGTAAGAATTAAACGTGATAGTGTATATCAGGCACAAAATGGATACTTAGAGCTTCCTCTAATATTACTGTTGTGGCTATTATAAATGAGATCTATATAATGTACATATTTAACCCTTAACCTTCATCTTATAACACAAAATCTTTTTGGTCTGCCTTTGTGACAACTGTTGCCTGTTTCATTTTCTACTATAGTTCCCATATAATATTGTTCTTGAACATACTCTAACATTTAAAAAAAGAAGAAACAAACCAAAAAAACATAGTCATACTTCCAGGACTGGTTATATTGTGGCTTTTTAAAAAAGAAGGCAGTATTTTTAGGCTTGTTCTTTTGTGTTATATCCCTTGCAAGTCTGAGTTGCTCAGGTTTCTTTATATGCACTATTTCCTCCTTGGCTTGTTTCTTTATATAGCTTTTCTTTTTCTTCTAGCAAGGCAGGGTTCTGTTGTCAGATTTAGTTTTCTAAGCCATCCCTGCACCAAGTCAACTACCCCTAGAATGTCTATTCTTATACTCTTATCAGCTCTTTCTCTTTATCTGAGTTTTAGAACTTAAATTCTAGGCTACACATAATATTTTTGCCAAGATTCATGGTCTTGGCTAATGTTGGGTTTAGATAACTTGGTCCTTTCATCACAAGTTCCTATTCTACTTGATCAGCCAGTTTTTCCTTGTTGGTCAGAATTGAGTCCAGAGTAACATCCCCTTGTTAATTCATTTGTTATCATTGGAGAAAACAAGAAAAGAATAAAAACAGAGTAAGATAGGAGAGAACAAGATTGCTATTATATTTTGGATATAATCAAGATCAGATATAATCTTGGATAGAGATCATGGATAAATTTCACAGTTTCTGTCATAAAGGTCCCTTCTGTATTTTCTCTTGATGGACAGTAATGATATATGACCCTCACATATATGTTCTTTTTCCTCTTTCCATTACCCCCACCATGCTATCCACCTTAGTTCTTAACTATCTACACAGGTTTATGCCTTCTTCCTGATATTCAGCTTTACTCTCTAACATTGTTTTCTTCTAAATATTCTTCAGTCTCCCTGCCTCTGATGTGCCATAGGCACTACTCCTAATTGCTTAGCCATATACTTCCCAAAAGACTGGTTTTAGCTATAGACTTGGAAGTTTTCCTGAGTACATCTAAAGTTTTAAGAAACTAGTAAACTAGAAATGATCAGCCCATATATAAAAGGAATACCTGGCAGTGTAGTCTTCTTACCACTCTTAGTTACCCTGAGGAGCTGGAGACTGAAGTGAACTCTGAGTTCTTGTTGTGAGTTCTGCTTACAGTCCATAAATAGTTGAGGCTTGTATTTGCTTTTTCTGGTCTTATGATTCGATTCACTGCAAATATAAGCTAGAGAATTCTTGAGAGTAAGTTGCTTGGACAATATTGAGGATCAATATTTGGTGTTTATAATTCTTCTTGTCCTTAGTTGGTGGCTAGTTTTTTGTTTCGGTTTTTTTGTTTGTTTGGAGGGAGGCATTTTCCAATGTAGTTTTAAGAGTCTGCTGTGATTCATATGTAGGGGGTGGGAATCCTTCTAGACTGCTATCATTCCTTTGGGCAAGAGCTTCCTGCATTATTTGCTATTCTCCATTGAAGTCATAATTAACACCTGGGCTTTCATTCATTTGGGTCCCCTCAGATACACCTATGAGCGAATTGATGGGCGAGTACGGGGAAACCTGCGCCAGGCAGCCATCGACCGATTCTGTAAACCAGACTCAGACCGCTTTGTCTTTCTTCTGTGCACCAGAGCGGGAGGCCTGGGGATCAATCTCACAGCTGCTGATACCTGCATCATATTTGATTCTGACTGGAACCCACAAAATGACTTGCAGGTAACCTTTAGGATGATTGCTCTTTACCTTAGCTGCCCTAAATCCCATAGTATAGTGACAGGGTCTGGCTTGGCTATAGATTATCTGCCATGCTCCATGCTGTGGTGTTAGCTTAGGGTCTTGGTCAGGAGATGAAATCTAGTGAAAAGTAAATTTTGTCCCTTCCCACTAATCATAGAATGTTTCTGTCCTTTTGCTTTAAATGAAGTGGTGTTTCGTAGAGATGGCCTCCAAATATATAGCAGAACTACTACTATTATCAGACATAAAGATACTTGGCATTTTTCTCTCAATTTGTTTATTAGTAGTCATATGTCATATACAGTAAACAACCTAACCCAAAGAGACAGGAAAGTACCCTGGAGTGGCAGCAGTGACAGAGGCCCTCTCAGTCTAGTACATTTGCTCTCTAAACTTAATACAGCATGTTAGAGTTTATATGTGCCTTAAGTGATTTTGCAGATTCTGTTTTCTAGTTTTAACCAAACTAAATAAATAAGACGCTTAAATGATTACTGCAAAAGTAAATTTTAGAAAGTAGAACAAGAAAATGACAGAGCGTGGCTTGGAGTTCTTCACTAACCCTATTTCAAAGTAAAAACAGTGATAGTCTAATCAGATTGGGCAGTGGATGAGCCAAAAGGATTCTAACTTGTCAAGAAGCCTATTTATATATACATTTTCAACCATTATTAATAATGATGAACTTCATCCCTAGTGTGTATTATATCTTGTAATATTTATTAATACAAGAATTGTGAGTGGAGTAGGGAAGGTAAGGAGATGGCTCAAAACATTTTTTCATAGATTGATCAAAGGAAGTTTGGAGGCTGAAGCTTCACATAACTCAAGAGGGGTCCCTGGGGATACTGCAAGGGAGAGAATGCCGGGAAGATGGCTCTGAGCTCATGGATATCTGAGCTTCTTCCTACCCACTCACTTCGATAGAGTCATTTGGCTTTGCTTGTTTCATTTAATGAGTTCCCAAATAAGCTGTTGTTTGAAAAACACTCTAGTAGGTAGCTGAAAAACCAGTGCTTTAAATTATTAAATTGATGGTGGCTGGCTAAAATGCAGGAAAAATATGGTAGTTATCATAAAGCAAATTGCATGGCACTACCTTCAACATGCAGCTTCAAAGAAAACCAGTAGTTATGAATAGCTCTCTATGAGCTCTTTCTCCTGGTGAAAGAATGTTTGGATAAAATGAGTTGCTAGATATAATAAGTAATCCATTTTTAAAAGAGTAACATATACTCAACACTAAAATAATAATAAGCAAAAGCTAACTATCAAGAACTGAATTAGGATAATGATACAGATTAGAGTGTGGAAAAATAATTCTTTTTTCCCCCCACTGCCTTTTAAAAAATAGTTGTTTTTTGCTTTTTGGGTTTTTTGGTACTGAGGATCGAACTTGGGACCTTGCACTTGCGAGTCAGGCAGCAATACCACTGAGCTAAATCCCCGGCCCTTAAAAATAGTTTTATTGAAATACAGTGACATCCATTCTTATATGTAACTTTTCTAGTCAATTTCATGTTACAGGAATTGAATAGTTGGAATAGAAATAACATATCTCACAAAACCTAAATTATTTACTATCAGGCCATTGGCCAACTGCCAAACTGGTGATATCTTAAGTTCTTGGTAGCAGTAATCTTCTATATTCCTTTGTGATGCTTACCTGACTCTGAGGCACAGTACCGTACCTAGGAGAATGATAGTACAAGAAACCATAAGTCCAATTTGTAGCCATGTCAGCAAGACATGTTTGAAGGGATATTTAGAAGAGAAATTTGAGGCATTAATGCAAGAGGCAAAGATTTTGGAATCACCCTACTTTTACCAAGTGAAGTATGAACATTACCAGTGAAATAGATGCAGTGCCAAGAAATGGGGAAAGTGAGAATCTTCAGTCCTTATGGAGGAGGTGAAGTCATCTCAGGTGATTGATTTATATATATAGCAACCAGAGGAAATGGGTGGAGCTATCCAGAATTAAGATCTGGGGACAAGGGAGAAGCTTTGGAATAGCTATTGTTAATATGCACTGTTCAGCCAGGAATAGTGGTGCACGCCTGTAAACCTAGCACCCAGGAGGCTGAGGCAGGAGGATCACCGCAAGTTCAGGGCTAGCCTGGGATACACAGTGAGCTCAAGGTGAGCCTGAACTACATAGTGAGACCCCATCTCAAAAGGAAAGGAAGGAGGGAAGAAAGAAAAGAAAAGAAAGCACACATGCACTGTTCAGGAACTAGCAAAAGATGGATTAAGGAAAAGCAGTGAAGTCCAAACTGTAACTGGATAGTATAGATTTTTTTGTGTGCTAAGTCCATTTCTGAACTTCACTTAGTGTTCAACATGAATTAAGCAACAAAAAGACCAACAGTGCCTATGATGCAGAGTGGCAGCTTGTACCCTAGAGCCTATCAAAAGCTTAATGAGTGAGGGAGTCATTGATAATGGCAGCCCACATCAGAATGAGAGTTAGAATTTTCCAACTTTTGATTTTCCAGACTGGCTTCTTTCTTACTAATCCACTGCTTTCTGTTTTCTTCATTATTATTGAGGTTTTATGATTCAGAGGGAATGTTGCTTTTTTCTTTTTTTAATGTCTACCAAACTGGGTAGAGATAAAAGTAGGAAATTTAATTTTAAGACAGGGAATTAGATCAGTGATTATTGAGGAGTGGGATTTGTGGACTATAGAGAAGGTCCAAATTCTCAGTCTCCCAGAGACTGCTCACTTGATATGACGGGAAAGAGAGCCCCAGACAAATACACACAGAACGGTGCACACACCTACATTCTCACCCTTTGCCCTATGCCCTCGCACCCAGGTATTGCAAATGTAAGAGAAGAGAATGTGTAGAGACTAGGATCCTGAAACCGTCCTGTGATTTCCAGGACTGCAGCGAAGTCAGCTATAAAGATTAATGAAATAAGACCCTTACCCAACAGAAATGAAAACTTAAATAGACTCTTTTCAAGTACTGTTTTTGCTAGGTAAGTCATGTTCCCACAATCATTTGTGCCAATTTTCACACTCTAGTATTTTTAATAAATGAATGAAAACTTTCAGCCACCTGCAGTTATTTGGGATTATTGCCT
Source organism: Heterocephalus glaber (assembly GCF_000247695.1). The sequence goes on from NW_004624790.1 coordinate 12,774,926, forward strand.
TTAGAAGATGGGTTTAGCCATAAAACATTTATATGAGAAAGTATTGAGGCACATACTACATGATATAAATGTTGAGACATAGAAAAGACAGTCCCATCATGAACAGAGTCATACCTCACTCTAGTGGAATTCAGAGGTCTCAGTTGGTATGATAGAAACATGTGTTCCCACTCTAGCTCAAACAGCCTGGCAAGATCTGAGACAGTCCATGGCTGTCCCAGTCAGGACACGTGGGGAGGCAGTATCAGCTTGAGGACAGTCTGTTCTCCTGACTGATGCCAAGAAGATCTCCACAGCACCTTAAAAGTGAAGCTAGATTGATTGTGAGGAGACTGGGTTCAGTCCACATAGCCTTGATTTCTTTTGTTAGTCAGCTTTCTGTTACTGTAACAAAATACCTTAACCAAGCAACTTTAAAAACAGGAAGGTTTGTTTTGGCTCACAGTTTCAGTAGTTTCAGTCTATGATCAGTAGGACCTGTTGCTTTGAACCTGTGGCCAGGCAGCATATCATAGCAGGAAGCACATGGTAGAACAGCCTGCTTTTCTTGTGGTAGTACGAAGCAAAGAGAGACAGGAAGAGGTCAGGTCCCCAGTATCTTCTTCAGGGGCATGCCTGGATGACCTAATTTCTTCCCACTAAGTCCCGCCTCTTAAAAGCTTCCACCATTTTCCAGTTGCTCCAAACCGAGGACCAAGTGTTTAACAGATACAAACTGTAACAGTTCCTGAGGCTGACCTCCAAGATAAAACAGTTTCCAGGCTGGAGAACAGAGCTCCATTCTCTGAAAAATCAGCTGAGTCAGCCTTACTTCCTCTGGTGCTTTTTTATTGTTGTTACCAAAGTCCATTTAGTAATTTTTCTGATCATTTTGGCGCGCACGCGCGCGCGTGCTTGTGTGTGTGTGTGTGTGTGTACACTTTTTGGGTAGAGTAAGAGGTTTAAGACTTGCTATAGATATTTTTTAAAATCTAAGTCTCATGAAACAGTGACATTGAATGTCATGTGCTGTTTCTTTTATCTTGTTAGAGTCTGAAGAATCCAATGAATCATATCACTCCTCTATGCCTAGATCTGAACCAATTGGAAGTAGACACATGAGTTATGATAGAGGATCAAAACAGAACTAGGCTTCTTAAGACTCCTGCACATACACACCCTCATCCCTAGGTTAAACTTACCCAACAGGCCTTCGGGCAGCCATCTACAGAGCAGGGGCTACCCTAGTAAACCTGCCAGTGACAAGAAGACTCGTGTGTTCAAGAGACAGGGAAGGGTAGCCAATCTGCACAAGCTCAAACCCTGCCCCATGTTTCATTGGTCTGGTAAGTCACTCCTTTAGGGTGGAGAGAGGAGGGGAGGTAGAGAGATTTGTTAGGTTTCCTCTTGGAAAAATGAAGGGCAAAAAATAAGACTCAATCCACACTACAGTATCTATTCTGCTAGCCTAGTATCACTTCTTGCCTTCAGAAATCCTCCTTCCAGAAAAGTGAAGGCACAAATTCATTAGGACACAAAATAGGAACGGGGCACTACTTAGAAACAACAAAAGAGATTAAAGTTAGTAACAAAAAATGTTATTGTTTTATCTCGACTATCAGAGGGAAATCAATTTTTTTGTTCCCCATACTAGAGACATCTTATCTAGAGATATTACATAAATGTCTATATCTCCTCTCAAACCTTGAATATGTTGGTTTTGGCATCATTATATGTAGAATATTAAATAGTATAAATTCACCTTTGGCCACCCTCATTTGAAAGGCACAAGCCCACAGTTTCAGCAAAGGTTCAGACCCACAGTTTCAGCAGCAGCAAGTGCTTTCTAGGTTTCCTGTAACACTTAAGCTGAAAACATGGCAAAGGGAGGTGACAGCAACCTGAGAAAGAAAAAGAGAAATGAAAAATGTGTAGCTTTTCTTCTTTCTATTTTTTT
>NW_004624790.1:12776961-12787279 GCF_000247695.1 Heterocephalus glaber
TTTGCTTTTCTTCTTTCTTAGAAAGAAGGCAGTCTTGCTGCTTGCCATAAAGGCAGAGATGGGAATAGCAGGGTATCCCCACCACCACCACCACAAGCATCTTCCTTTCTTTTTTTTAAGACAGGGTCTCACTAATTAGTAATTCAAACTGGGCTTGAATTTACGATCCTCCTGCCTCATATCCCAGAGTGCTGGGACTATAGGCATGTGCTACCCATCCAGCTATGCCTTTTTTTTACATCTTTCTCTTTAATTACTCTGTGATACCTGTTTTGGGTTCTCTAGCAGGCTTTTTGCACTGTAAGGTAAGAGTTCTTTGGGATTAAACCGTTCAACAGGGCTTAGCAATTCCATGACCTACCTTTGACTGAGGTCCCTGGAATCAGAATTCAGAAAATGTGGGAAGAAGTGTCCTGGCCAAGAGCTGCAGTCTGTAGGATTTTGGAAGGGAGGAGCGAATCCACCCTGAGGAGGCTGAACCCCTTCCATGATCACAGGAGCAGTACTTCAGGAGCTTACACACTGCTCCAAGAGAATGGCTGGTTTCCTTGGCCACTTCATCTGCTACCAGCTTAATACTATCACACCCTATTTCTTGATGTTATGTGTATGTCTGAGCTTGGAAGATTACACCAGTTTGCCAAAAGAAAGCAAGAGTTTGTAGGTGCATGCACAAATGCTCCATTATGTGATCCATTTATTCAGTATCTCTTGAACCCAAGAGGTGCCAGGAATTCTTTAAGTACTAGAGACACAGTGGTGAGCTAGATCGATAGTTAACACTCGTGGAGCATTCATTTCTATGGAGTAGGCAGTGAATGAGGAGAAATAAATACAGTAGCAGTATTTGTTATAAAGTAAATCAAGTAGAATGAAGAAATAAGAGTTAAGTGCCCTGATTTACAAAGAATGGTCTAAGAAGACTTCTTTAAGAAGGTAAAATTTGGACCTAAATGATAAGAAGGATCTTAAATTGTGAGATAAGAAAGAAGAATGTTCCAAACAGAGAAAACAGAAGTATGACCACATAGAGTGGGAATGAGCAGATGGACACACTGCTGCTCAGGGTGGGACAGGTCCTGACCGAACGGCATCAGTCCCAAGTAATGAGTCAGTTTTTTGTCTAGTATTTTCCTGCCTTTCTTTTTATTGTCTTCTCTTTCTTATTCCCTTTTTTCTGCTGCCCCAAAACACTTCTTTCCCATAATAAAAATTCATCTGTCCCTCTTGTTCTTAGCTGGCTCTCAACTGACTTAGCTGGGATACTTAGCTGAGCCCTGGACACAGTGATAGGTTGTGGGGAAACCAAAGTGGTGGTCTGAATCCCACAGTAGAAAGTGCAACAGAAAGCTCTGTGTGCTGCTTCTTTCCATTTTAGAAGAGAAAGATACTTTTCCCCAAGGAATGAGGCTGGAAAGTGTAGATTCAATTGTAAGCCTGCAAAGGACTTTGAAGGTGGGCAGATTCCTGGTCTCCCCAGTTCATACTGCATGGATAGCCCTTGATACCTTTGCTTTGTGAGTAGGTAGCCCATGAATGCAAACTTTTAAGATGTCAGGAGAAAAAATCCCTCAGCTTACAATAAAATACTTGTACATAGAAAACAGGATAAGAAACTTACTAGCCTGCTAAAAATGATTGGGTTGTGTGGGATTATTGGCTGTTTTTAACCTCTGCAAATACACAGTTTCATTAAGGAACAAGTACCGAGTATTAAAATATATTTTTAATGTAATAGAGCTAATGATTTAGAAAAATAGTACATGGGACAAAAGAAGAAGCAAATGTGTGTTTGGTTTTCTGAACCACCCATTTCATTTTCACACAATGCAATTGTAAAGATGCAGCATAAGGTTTTGCCAAGTTCTGAACTTGGGACTGGCAGTAGTAAATTGAAAATCAGTTTACAATCTGTCACTATTTGGGCACCTAAGCCATGCCCCCTTTCTTTGCATTGGAGTCACTGAGATCTGTATCTGTTTTATTTTCTGCATCCATTCCTGCAAATCATGACTCATTTCTCTTTGACTTTTGTTCTTCTCAATGTATCAAAAGATAGAGAGAAAACTATGAGCCTGCAAATCATCCAGGAGAATACTGTCATTTTCCCAAAGGTGTGGCAGGGTTGTGGAGTCACTGTCCCCGATTGTGTTCTACTCCAAAGGTTTCTGTGATTATTCTTCAGCTGACACATCTCATTTGGACCTTATTACAGTTACTGCCTTGCTTCTGAATGCTTTACTTTCTGTTTTACATCATGTTTTTGTGAGCTCTAATTTAAAAAATAAGGAATGGTTTGAGATTTGACTGTAAAATGACAAGTCTCTTAAATGTGACAAAATTCACCCTGTTGTAATTTCAGGTAAGTTGTTTTAGGAAAGTGCATGTTTTTCTCCTGCTGTCTGATACACTCTTCACCCAACTTCCTTCGATGTTAACATCTTATGTAACCATAGTATAATTATTGGAACCAGAAAAATTAACATGGATATAATACTATTAACTAATCTCCAGACCTTATTTGTATTCCTTCAGTTTCCCATAAATGATCTTTTTCTGGTCCAGGATCCAATCCAGGATTTCACATTCCATTTAGAGGTCATGAGTCTTTAGACTCCTGTAATCTGTGATAGCTTGTTTTGCTTTATTTTGGAGACAGGGCCTTGCTATGAAGTTCAGGCAGGCATTGGGCTCACTGTGTAGCACAGGCTGACCTTGAACTCATGGTGATCCTTCTGCCTCAGCCTCCCGAGTGCTGGGACTACAGGCGTGTGCCACCATGGCCAGCTTGTAATAGCTTCTTTGTCTTTTCTTGTCTTTTAGGACCTTGACACAAAGGATAGTGATAAGCTGTTTTGCAGAATGTTCCTCAGTTTGTGTTTGCCTGTTTTTTCGTGATTAGATTTGAAGTTACGCATTTTGTGCAAGAATATTACTAAGTGATGGTATGTTCTTTTCAGTGCATCATATCAGAGGATACATGATGTTAGTATGTCTCATTACTTGTGATGCAACTTTGAACATTTGGTTAAGGTGGTGTCTGTCAGGTTTCTCGGCAGAAAGGTGATCTTTATTTTTAAAAATTGGTTGAATATCATGCGAGTAGGTATCTTGAGGTTTTATAAATAGACTATTTCTCGTCCTATTTGTTTCTCACTATTATTAACATACCTCAGTGGTACTTGCCTTCAGTAATTATTACCTTCTGTAATAATTATGGTGTTTAACTAATGGTAATTTTCTAGTTCTGTCATTCTTCATTCATTAGTGGGAATTCTGTGAAGAACATTTATTTACTTATATTAGTATAAACTTGTGGATATTTATTTTATTTACTTGTGATTTTTTTTTCGATATTGGAGGTTGAGCCCCGGACCTTACATATACTCCTAGACAAGTGCTCTAGCCCTGAACTACATCCCCAGTTCTTTTCATTTTGGGACAAGGCCTTGCCCAGGCTGACTTTAAACTTGTGTTTTTGTTGTTGTTGCTTGTTTGTATTGATTTGATGTGGTTTCTTTATTATACTCAGGCTGGCCTCAAACTCCTAGCCTCAGGTGATGCTCCTGCCTTCGTCTCTGAGTAGCTGAGACTACAAGCACACCTAGTTATTTTATTTTATAATCCATTGCTCTGACTTACTTTGTTCTCATCTTTTTCCAGTTTGGCAGTAGCTTCTCTCAGTTTGATTCCTGTGTCCTTTGACATGCTCTCGTCCTTTTCTGAGGACTTCCTTACCTTCTGCCACTAGAAGATGTTCAGGTTCATGCCATGCTTTTTTCTGACAGAAATGGAATTGACCATTTCCCCAAGGGTCTCTTATTCTTTTTATTTGAGAATAGCATTTAGAAACTAAGATCTAGCTACTAGGTATGCCCATTCCTACTGGAGTTTTATTCCTCCTAGACCCTCTGTGAGATTTCTGATTCTAGTCTAACACTACACAGTTCATTTATAGCCTTCTGTTCCTTATTTGAAACTTCTTTCACTGACAGGGAGAAGCTTAGATATCCATATCAGAACTTAATATATTTCCTCACTTATTCAATCCTAGAATAAAAATGTCAAGTAGTCTTAGAATTGGTAGCTAATATTTTACCAAAAACAAAGTTACTAGAGTTTAATATTGATTATACTAGGCTGTTTGATCATTAGAATTACACTGTATAATCAAAATACCATTTTCCAAAATTACTTACCTCTCTTTTCAGTGTGGTTAAATTATTGGTGATACGGTCATCTTTTAAGATTCAAAAGCAAACTAAGACTATGTACATCAAACCTAACTCTCAGAGAGGAATTATTCTACATATTTAATACTTTTGTATGTTTTATTTTTATAAAACTTTACCTTGCAACTCTTTGCCTGAAGTAGTCATCACTGTGATGGTTACAAAGTGGTGAGTTTTCTTTCTCTCTCTCTCTCTCTCTCTTTTGTTTTTTTGTTTTTTGAGACAAGGTCTCACAGACTGGCCCTGAACTTATTATATACCCAGGCTGGCCTCAGATTCTCAGAAATCATCCTGCCTCAGCTTCCCAAGTGCTGGGATTACAAGTGTGTGCCACCACACCTGGCTTAAAGTGGTGATTTTTCTAATTCTGTCACTTGTTAATGTGTTTGTTACTTGGAATTCTAAGGAAGCATTTCTTCTTTTTCTTCCATTTATTTTTGTGTGAGTCATAGGTTTTTTATGCAGTGAGTTATAATTTATCAGTATCTGTTTTGATATTTATATAGTCCTAGACTTAGCCAGTTGGAGACTTTTCAAGCTTCAAGTGTTATTTTGATAGGTGTCCATCACGCCTTGAACTACTTCCTTCCATCACACACAGTGATGTGTTTCAGGCTCATCTTGTACTTTTCTTGCTCCAGCCCTACCTACAGTTAATCATTTCTCTGATATTTCTTGAATTTCTTATGGAGAGTTGATAGCTACAAACAAGGATCTGGACATTGGGTGTGTTCATTGATACTGGGATAACACTGCTTCTAGGCCTTCTCAGTGGATGCAGCTAGAATATGCATAGATACTTAAAAACAGAATAGAAATACACCTATTTTATAACATGCATTCACTTGTATATGAGTATAAACATATACAAATGTATCTATATATATTTCTACATTTGTGTATATGTATGTGTATACACACACCCACACCTCACCATAGTTTATACTTTATTCCTCCCATCCGTTCTAACACCATAGAGTTTTTCATAGTTTTCCTCCTTTCTATATTTGTAACATTCTCCAACAGTGAAAGCTTGTATTCCTGTTACCTCCAGTATATTTGCTCAGTACTAGATTACACAAAAAGTAGTTTCAGGATTGCTAACCCTGCTACTGCATAATAAAAGTTCTTTCTTCTTGTGTGTGTTGAAAACATTGTAGTTTGACTGGACATACTTAGTAGGGTATATAATAATCCTAAGAATGGGGACACCCAAAATTTTATACTGTTGTCCGTAATTATGTTTTGGTTGGGTTGTAATGGTATTATTCTCTTGAAACTGCAGTAAACACACAGACAGACATGAGTTCAATCAAATGAGCAATGATATTGAGGTGATTGAAAAGAAATAGAGATGTGAGGTTGATGAAGTTTTTTTTTTTATTTCAGAGGATGAAACTTGAGGTTTCACACATGCCAAGCAAGTGCTCTACCACTGAGCTGCATCCCTAGCCCTTGATGAAGTTTTTAAACTAAAAATATTAATACGACTGCATGATATATTTTGTTTTAAATATGTACATGATGTTCTACACATACCTATATACACATAGCACACTTGTACAATACTTATACACATACCATAAGTTCATACTGATTCTTCCAAATCCATTCTAACACTGCAGAGTTTATTCTAGTCTTTTGTTCCGTAACTGACTGGTTAATGTTAAAAGAACTTGGAACTTAAAGGCTCTCATGGGTCATATATGAATAGCAATGAGAATAATTACTGCAGTGGAATAAAAAACAGCAACATAGTTCAACACATGGTTTCATTGTGTTCCATTTAAAAATAAAAATAAAGGGCCGGGGGTTTAGCTCAGTGGTTCCAGCGCCCTCCTCACAAGCGCAAGGTCCCGAATTCGATCCCCATTACCAAAAATAAAATAAAATAAAATAAAAATAAAAATCTTCATTAGTCACACTGGAGGATAATTTGGGAGGCTGATTAAATAAAGGGACTAAAATGTTTAGCTTGTTTTCCTATTATTAATGGTACATCAGGGTAGCCAAAAAAAAACAAACAAAAAACTGATGGGAGAAAAATATATCCACTAATAAATTAATGGATTTAGGTACTGAGAATAGTTTAGAAAAAGACAAGCAGATAAAATGTGCCTCTTGGTGGAAATTGAAAGTTCACCTATGAAATATTTTGCCAAACATCAGCTCTTAGCCTGATCAAGTCTTAAGATAAAGCTCAATTTAGAGGATACGTAGGGAACAGAGGCACTGGCTCAGTGACACAACAGAATGCCATCAGCAAGATGTCAACTATGGGAAACCACAAGACAAATGCCTGGTCTCTTTAACAGATAAGTTGTTTTTGAAAAGAAGAGCAATAGAACGTGGGAAATATCTAAGATAGAAAGACTTGAAACATCAACTGATTGCAATATATAAGCTTTATTTGGCTCATTCAACAAGCAAATTTAAAGTTAAATTATGAGATAAGCAGGAAGGTTGGAACACTGTTTAGGTGGTTGGCACTAAGAATTTGAATGTAACAGTGGTAATATGACATGTTTTACAGCATACTTTATAAATACATACTGAAATGCACAAGGATGAAATAGTGTGATGCCTAGGATTTGCCTCCTCACAATCTTGGAGGGTGAGAGCATGGTAGAAACAAGGTTGTCCATAAGAGGTCATTATACTTTTCTCTGTTTTTGTCTGTATTTAAACTTTTCTATAGTAAAATTTTACATTTTTAAATTTAAGTGCTGTTGCCAGCTCTGGAATATTTCCCAGAGGAAAGAACAGCTTCCTGGGAATGAAGCACCTCACAGGTGCTCGCACATGAACCGCAAGCTTACCTTTGCTTTATTTCTGGTAGTAATTAGTAAACAATGGGTGAAGAAATGAGTGATCCCAAGATGGCAACTGACACTTGGAGGAGTTCTGTTCTGAAACCATTCCTGTGGCACATAAGTGTGAGAACTGGCCACTCACATTACCTGTGTAAGCACTCCTATTCCCAGGCTGTTGTCATTATGTACATGTGATGCAACACATGACCCTCCTCCTTCCCAGGCTCAGGCCCGATGTCACCGTATAGGCCAGAGCAAAGCTGTGAAGGTGTATCGCCTCATCACTCGAAACTCCTATGAGCGGGAAATGTTTGACAAGGCCAGTCTAAAGCTGGGCCTGGACAAGGCTGTCCTTCAGGACATCAACCGAAAAGGCGGCACCAATGGAGTAAGTATGCCGGAGCTGCTCTGGAGAGTGAGAAGTACTTATGTAGCACAGGTCTCTCTGGGTTATTCCTCCTGACTGTTGTTTCTGGATTCCTGTTACCATATTGAGTCAGCCCACACATCAAGTTGGATAATTCTCTACAGTAGAGGATAATTTGGGGTCAGGTCTGTGCATTTTCTAAGTGAATAATGAAAATCTCTAGGAATAGTTTTGACCAACATGCAATATTTTAGAAAACAGTTTTTAACCATGCCCATTAAGGAAGCCATTAGATCTTAACATTCTTTACTGTGTAAATACATATTTGTTACATGCCTTATCTCATAATCCAGACTTTGAGCTTCTTAATGATATAATAGTGTTATTTGTGTCCATCGTGGACCCCAGCAGTACAGAGCATATTAAAGATGCTCCCTGTGGCATGGTCAATGAATAATGAATGAATAAATTAGCAGCTATGGCAGTTAAAATGTTTTTTCTCTTTCAAGGAAGGGATTAAAATTGTAGCTAAGACTCTTAAATAGTCTTAAAGTATAGCAAACATCAGAATATCTCCTTAATCTCTGGGTTTAGGGCATCAAAGATTGGGAATTAAAACTTCTAAGTGAATTTTCTTCAGTCCAGATGTTCTTTATCCTCTTAGTTTGCATATGTTGCTAAGTATAATACTTCAGATTACTCATCCTTAGAGTTATGGAATTTTGTCTTGTGATTGATATAAGAAGACCCAGATTCTTAATTAGAACCAGGAAAGTGTGTTTTGAATCCCATTTCCTGTTTTCAACAAGAAGTTAAGAAGGTCACACTTGGCACAGGATCCTTTTTTTTTTTTTAGTTAAAAAATGACATTCACTTCCAATACTAATGTATTTGTTTAATAATGAATAAATCATTCTTCAGCTTATTTTGTACATCTGGAGGTTTTTAATCATACGGTCTCAAACTAAATTTTTTTTTAATATGTCAAATATATGTGCTTCAATAGTGCATAGTTTCAATGGCTTATGACGTTTGATAGCCAACATCCCAAAGAACATTAGGACTCTTGGATCATGTGGTGGGCTTTATTCCAGAGCTCCCTGTAGAAAATTGTCTATCTACCCTCTCCAGAGAAAATACAGGATACCTTTATCTAGGTTTTCATTTTTTGAAGTTTGTTGTTCCTGTCCTTTGTTCATTCTGATATCTGCAATTAGTGGAGGAACTGTATAGTGAATCATAAGGCCAGATTTGAGGCTTTTTCTCCTATATATTTTCCACTTTGTGAGTAGCCTGTGGTGACTTGTTCAGGTACAGCAGCTCTCAAAAATGGAGGTGGAAGATTTGCTCCGGAAAGGTGCTTATGGAGCCTTAATGGATGAGGAGGATGAAGGCTCCAAGTTCTGTGAAGAAGATATAGACCAGATTCTGCAAAGGAGAACTCACACCATCACCATCCAGTCTGAAGGGAAAGGGTCCACTTTTGCCAAGGTACAGGACCTTCTGTCATTGTGGGTAGGAAAGAAAAGAACGTTGTTTATTCTTCAACCCTTTTTAGCAACCCTTCTATTTCTCCAAATGCAAACTCTGGAAATTGTCTGACTGCACATGTGATCTGTGACTTCCTGGAAAATGTAGATGCAAATGTGTAGGGAAGGTCAGTAATGAGTGTGGGGCTGTAGAAGGAAAGAACTGAGCCTTTGAGAGCTGATGGTTAGCAGGAAGGTAGATACTAGCCTGCACTTGACTCTCTCTACTCTTCATGAGGGCTGCTCCAGAACCTTTGAGTAGTTATCTTGGTTCTCTTGTAGAGCACTCCTTGACCACTGTCAGAGAGTGGATCATCAGTGAATATTCCATTCCTCACACTCAACAAGCATGTTGCTCATTTCTTGGAAAAAAGATTTCATATGAGATTCCTAGCTTCTAGTCTTGGGGCCTCCTTCCTGTGCTATCTAGATCACTGGCTTTAGAAGTTTACAGATGACTCTTAGGTCACCCTGGCCATAGGCTTTGCTATTTTGTCTGTGAGCTTTGTGATCTGTTTGATTCAGTCTCCTATTTGATGACTCGTGCAGGACGTTTTTGTAGGAAGTTTTGTGCTCTGCAGGAAGAAACATGAGTAATGTGTTGCTTCAGTGCCTTTTCTAGAGTAAACATTTGGTTAACTGTTGAATTGAAGGAAAAATTTAGAAAAACCTTGAAGAATCAACCCTTTATAAAAGGGAACTATACACCAAATAACACATTAGTGTTACATACCAAATAACACTGCTGTTGTGTTCCAAGGGTTTTTTTCCTGCTTCTAAGTTTAATATGTTCACAAGGGAGCTGTAATTTGTATGTCTCGCTGCTAGGTGGCTCTGATTTGAAATCGCTCATTCCCACTGGCTTGAACGACTGGTAGTACATGCATGACTGTCCCATTGTGTGGCTTGTACTGATTTTCAGGTCTTTGATTACAAAAATGCAATAAAAGGCATTGATTTAACAGACCAGATGTCATCATATTATTCAGTGCCTTGAGGAAACCACTAACATGTTCCCGTTGGATTGAACCACTGGTGGTACATGCATGACTGTCCCATCAGGTGGTGAACCACCAGTGGTTAGCTATTTAACATTAAATTATGGAATTTAAATCAGAGCCACCCACCATCGAGACATACAAATTATGGCCCCATCGTGAACGTGTTAAAATGGTATAAAAATTATAATACAGCTAATTTGCAATTGTAAAAGCATATTATATACACCAGCAATGAGGTACTTGTGAGATTTCCATGTTAAAATTTAATGAGTTAATTATTGATAAACTGTTTGTTCACAAATGTAAATATTTTTTACATTAATGAAATAAATGTTTTAATTATTGTAATAATTTTAATTAGTATGAATAGTGTTAA
>NW_004624790.1:12787379-12804822 GCF_000247695.1 Heterocephalus glaber
CAACTAACTAGATTTGGTCCATTTATAGACTTTTTAATTAATTTTATTAGTAAAAAGACCAATAAAAATTATTAGATATATTTGTATCACTAATGATACGAGCCACCCAATGGAATAGTCATGCATGTACTACTGGTGGTTCAAGCCAGCAGGAATGTGTTAAGTTCCAAAAATCCATCTCAATTGAAATTGTGATCTCCTCACCAAGTCTTTAAAATAAAATTTTTAAAAAAAGAGTAGCCTTGAAATTTTCACATTTATTTTAGAAGCACTGTTAAGGATTTTTGTTTTGATATAGACAGATAATATATTTAACTTTCTGGTGCTTTGGAAATAATATAACTTTTATATGTACCTTGTTAAGCCACAGTTTATTGACTCTTATATCCTTCACAGGCTAGCTTTGTGGCTTCAGGAAACCGGACAGATATTTCCTTGGATGATCCTAACTTTTGGCAGAAATGGGCTAAAATAGCTGAACTGGACACTGAAGCAAAGAATGAAAAGGTACAGCATATTTTATTCCACTGACCACTTCATTGCTCTCTCATATATGTTCATAAATTTCTACATAGCTCAAGTCATTATTCAATCCTGTATCTTGGTTCTTAACTGAGATACTATTGTAATACACTTAAAACTTGCTGGACACATAGACAACACTTATAAATGTTAGCTATTATAACTCTATAATGACCTAATGGGACATACAGTCTACTGCAGATCTGGGAGATTTCACAAATGCAGTTATTGCTGGGACTGGCCAAACAGATCAAGTTCAGCTTCTTGTCTCTGCCATCATACCATCCCTGGCATGTGACTGTTTACCTGTTTCAATACTTCCTGTGAAAGCCATCTCATCTCTGACAAGTAAAAAGAAGAGGGATAAAAAACATGACAAAGAAAAGGTTATTGGCATTTCCTCCATTTTTTTCAATGCTCAAGTTTTCCTGTTTCTGAACATGAGGAAGAAAATGGGCTTTGTAATGAAACCAGTGTGCCTTTGGGTAAGGTGATCAACACAAGTGGAAAAAAATGAAGTAGGAAAGCCTATACTGCAGGCAGGATGAAAGGTCACATTTGTAAATATAACTGGCACTGGTGCCCAGCCAACTGTGAGACACCCATAAAATGTTACTTTCCCTTCCTCGGGTTCTAACCTGTCACCTCTGTTTAGGAGAAGTACATATCCTTTCTACCTCTCTTAGTTGAGTGTTGAACTCTTGTGGGTCGACAAACCCATGAGACAGTCCCTACTTACGTGTAGCTAAGGCAATGGCAAGCATCCAGCTATAACTTTTTCTGTAAGACCTCCAGCATTTGATTAATCCAGAATCCTTTCTCCCAATAGAAATGTTCTTCTTTGGGCTGGGGATTTAGCTCACTGGTGCCACCATCTGCCTTGCGAGCATAAGGTCCTGAGTTCAATCCCTGGTACCAAAAAAAAAAAAGGAAATGTTCTTCTCTCTTATATAAGAAGCTTCTGAATCTCTCTTAGTAATCTGCTTTAAGTGTTTTACAGTGTCATTATCAAGAAGCCACTCTGTGTGCAAAACTGTGGGGAAGAGAGGGAAAGGAAGACCTCCTGCCCTATAGGCAGCGAAAAAGCAGTGGGAGCATTTCAAGGTGGGAAGCAAGGTCATTGAGGCAGAGATGACACTGGAATTTGGCTGTCTGAACTAAGAGTTTGCAGGATATCCTGGCTCTGGAAGAAATGGGGACGGGGTGAGAAAAAGGAAATGATAAGATTGGAGAAGGCAGTGAGTGTGGTCAGGGGAGCCACCAGAATGAGTGAGATTCCCAAGCTAGGGATTTTGTGTTTTGGCAAAAGACAAAAGATTAGTGGATAGTACCAGAGTAAGCAGATGATGAAGCAGAAGGATATATATTTATCTTTAGAAAGTTGCCGCACATATGGAATTCTCTGACCTGTCCTGTCTCCAGAGCACAGACTGCTTTGTTCATGCCAGCTCACCACTCCAGTCTTTCTTGGCAAGCGCAGGTTGCCACTCTGGGCACTCAGGGACTTTGCCTGCATATACTCCTGTTAGAGTGACAGCAGGTGGTGGCCAAGAGGCCCTGGGGGCCAGGGAACATGCCAACTTGAGCAAGTCCCAGAAAAATCCCCTCTGCTTTTGCTGTAGTGATAGAGACAGCAGGTGTGCTATGAAGAGCCTTTCCTGCCAGAGGATGAGATGGGGTGTGGTACTACTTTCTCAGAAGTGCCCTGAGGATCCGCAGCAGGATGCATTTGTGCATTGTGATGACAGTGGAGAAAAGAGGGGCCTTCTATCCAACAGTCCTCTCCATTTCTAGGAAAGCTTAGTGATCGACCGGCCTCGCGTAAGAAAGCAAACCAAACACTACAACTCATTTGAGGAGGACGAGCTTATGGAGTTTTCAGAGTTAGACAGTGACTCAGATGAAAGACCCACGAGATCCAGACGCCTCAATGACAAAGCCAGGCGCTACCTCCGAGCTGAGTGCTTCCGAGTAGAGAAGAACCTGCTCATCTTCGGGTGGGTATTGGCTCTGCTTGATATGATACTGCTGTTGTTTTCCCATTTCTCAGCCTGAGATTTGTTCCTGGTATCTATCCAAACCCTGTGTAGTTACAGGGCTGATAAGATCAGCTGGCACAGGAGAGAGCTGTACTTTCTGCCCAGAATCCCTAACTTACTATGTGCTTTGCAGTCAGTGTACAGGTGCTATAGTTTCCTCAAATGCTTGACATGGCAAATCTCTGATATTAATTTTCTGCCTGGTGCTAATTACCTGCGTTTTACCTCCCCAAGGATATATAAGGAGTCAGTGAAACAGATGTTATAGTCAAGGCATGGTATGTGCAGAGCTCTGGCTCTGTAGAAGTGGAAGGCTCAGCTTCTTTAAGCTCACCCTTGCTTTTGAATGCTACAGCTGGACTGTTTCAGTTCTGCTTATTCCCTGCATCCAATATTTTGGTCCATCCTTTCTTAATAACCTAGCAGCCATATGAAGCTCTCAGTGTCCAAAGTTCAGATCACCTTAGTGACATTTGGTGTGCTGCAATGATGTAGTCTTCAAAGGCCTTAGAAAAAAAGCTCACAAGGTGATTAACAGACCCAAAAGAGGATGAAACATGCTTTTGACTTTTGTTTATCCTGTTGTGTGGAAGTTTAATGCATGGTCCTTCCTCCTTCTAATGCCCTTTTGTATTTCCACCATCAGCTGGGGCCGGTGGAAGGACATCCTGACTCATGGGCGATTCAAATGGCACCTGAATGAGAAAGATATGGAGATGATTTGTCGGGCCTTGCTGGTGTACTGTGTCAAACATTATAAGGGGGACGAGAAGATCAAGAGTTTCATTTGGGAACTGATCACACCTACCAAAGATGGACAGGCCCAGACCCTCCAGAACCACTCAGGTGAGTGGTACAAGAGCTCCCATGTACTTTCATCTCCTCTTCTTTGTGGGCCCACACTGCTGTGCTTTGGGTAATTTCTTTTTCTAGGTATATTTTGGAATGGTACCTATGTGGAAGGATGGTGATGCTCTCACTTCTCCCTTAGAATCATCCATTTTTGCCTGTGTTATTTTGTTTAAGGACTGTTGGGCCTCTTAGAGTTTCCCACATGCAGTCCTACCCACTAACCTGTATGTCACAGGGCTCCTACCCTAAGGTGGTGACTCACAACTGAGCTCTGTGACTCACCTTTTGCATTTCACCATTCTCTTCCTGTTCCACCTCTGTCTTGCCTTTACTTGTGCTGTACTTCTTCCTTGTACTTGACCAAACCTTTCCTTCAAGTTTCAAATCTGATCTTCCTTTCTTCTATAAGGAAAATCATAATGGCCTTAAGCGCACAGGCTATATTACACTGTTGTTGGTTCTCACGGGGTACTCGGTAAATCTTAGTGACTGATTAAAGGGTCCTAGAGATGACTAAGTAGGAAATCAAATACATCACCTCACTGCCTGTGGACTGAGGGGTGGGGCCTGTCCTCCAGGGCCCACTAAGCATGTCTTCGCTGCCTCCTTGCAACTCTAGTCCAGCTCTGATTTTATGCCCGTGTTGAAGCCCCCTGGGCTCATCCACATGCCCTGCACTTTCTATTTCAGGATTGTCTGCTCCAGTCCCTAGAGGGAGGAAAGGAAAGAAGATGAAGAACCAGCTACTGCTCCCAGAACTAAAGAATGCAGACTGGCTCACCACCTGCAACCCCGAGGTGGTCTTGCATGATGATGGCTATAAGAAACACCTCAAGCAGCACTGTAACAAGTGAGTGTGCCCCTCCCATCCCCTAGGGACAGCCTTGCTCAGGCTCTCTAGCTCCTGGGAACTCTACAGGGTGGCCACTTCTCCTATACTACTTATTATACAAGGTCTGGAAAGACAGGCTAGGGGATCTGTGGCCTAAGTTGGCTCGGAGTTCATTTCATACTATAGGTTCCGTAACTCCTGTCACAGTATCTCTTGTTTCCCGCAATGCATTGTGTACACCTGAAGATTTTTCTCATCTGTTTCTCAAAAGCCACTCAGGTTCCCCTCTGCCTCTGAGGTCATGTTAGCAAGGGCAGAACACTGTCCTTAGTGGCCACTACTCTCAGCACCCTATGCCAGCTTGCTTTTTCCTTTACTTTTCTGTTGCTATCATGGCCTCCAGTCACTTCATAGGCATGCCTTTGAGATAGTATTCTTTACATTCATAGGCTAACAGCTAAGGTGGGGTGGGGGCAGCAACAAACAGATAAAAAATAAAATTGTGTTCTTGCATAGTTTATCTTGGGCAGTTAGGACACTCAGCCACACAAAAGTGACAGTTTTACATGTTGCTATTTGTATCACTATACAGTGTATCTGACCCTTAGAAACCAGGTACCAGCTGGGATTGTGTAGGCCATACAAGAGTTACCTTCCCAGCATTCCTAGTGTGCAGTAAGAAGGCATCTTCTTACACGCCACTAGTTAGCAAGAGCTTATTACCTTATGGATTAAGATGTTTTGTTTCCTATATCCCTATAACATCAACCTACTAGCTCTCTAGTTGTGAGGTTGTAAGGCTTTTTGGTTTTGTTTTATACAGGTGAAGTCTCCTTTTCTCTTGATCATTCCATTTTAAGATAGGTCCTATGCCCAATACTATAATGAAAGCTACACAAAATATAGTAGTTTTGCATCTCACCATTCTGTCCCTGTTCCACTTCTGTCTTAAAGGACACTTACTGTTGATAGTAGAGCCCAGCTAGGGTAGATCCAAAAACATGTTTGATGCTACAATGTTAGAGTTATTACACAGGGAACAGGCAAAGAAGAAGCTGTCTGGGTAAGAGGGCTTATTGATTGTATACCTGGCAAGTAAAGATTTTACCGTTAAGCACATAGCAACAATATTTCTTGAACTAGTGAGACTTGTGACTAAAAAGTGAAATTTGAGGAGAAACTCTAGTCTAGCAACAGTTTGCAGGGTGGAGTAAGGTGAACCAAGAGCTGAATAGCAATTGAAAGAGTTCAGTCATAATTAACAAATTCACTGTCATCCTATATTAGATAAGGGTCAAGATAGGCTCTGGGGTCAAGATAGCCTAGATTTAAGTCCTGACCTAATTATTTGGCCAGCAGGTGAGTTATTTAACTTCTATGTGCCTTTTTTCCTTTGTTCACAAAGTGATGACAATAGTTCATACCTGTTAGCATTGTTAGGAAGATTAAAAGAGGTAATACATGCCTAGCACACAGTAAGCATTCATAATGCATTGTTTGTTATTATTAGTAGCATTTTATTTAGAGGCATAAAATTAGCATTAGAAGAACTTTAAAAAGTTAAAAAGCACCTACTTTAAGGTAACAGAAGTCGGGGTAGGGGTTCTCCTTTGGGGGAAGGACAGTGATTGGATGGGAGTCCAACAGTACTTCTTGGGAAATGTTCTGCTGCCTGATTGGAGTGCTAAACAAAAAGTTGTGTTCTGTTTATGGCAATTTATCAAAGCCATACATTTATGCACAGTGTACTTACAAAGGTATATTTCACATTAATATCATGTCTTTGAAAAAGAAAGAAAAACAACAATCCTGCCACCCAGAATATTAATGGGTTGCTTTGTTTGGCTAAAGCAAGGTGAGGCCTACTTGGTTCGCTGTCCCTTTTCTATGGGCTTATCTCAAATTGGGCTTTATCATCCCAGTCTTGGAGGAAGTAGTTCTGTATGAGGAATTGCCCATCTGTCCTTTGAAATGAGTGGCTTTCATGGGCTGGGGATTTAGCTCAGAGGTTCCCCCGCCTGCCTCACAAGTGCAAGGTCCGGAGTTCGATCCCCAGTACCAAAAAAAAAAAAAAAAAAGAAATGAGTGGCTTTCATTTTGGAGAATAAGTAGATACTATTGACTTTAACTTCTATTCTCTTGTGCTACAGACATTGCCAAACATCAACATATTTGCTTCTCTTTAGAGACAGAAATAACTCTCCCAGTCTTATATCTTCAGATGGAGCTAGATCTCAGCAGGCAAGACTCTGACTTTGTGTTTCCGTTCTTACTAAGGAGGCTGGGTTAGTTACTTTTCTCTTGTTGCTGAGACAAAATACCCGACACCCAAAATTAGAGGGGAAGGGGTTTATTTGGCTTACAGTTCATAGAGGTTTCGGTCCATAGTCGGCTGGCTTCAAGACAGGGATGACAAACAGGCCTTGTAAAGGAGAAACAACATGGTATACACAGGGTAGCAAAGGCAACAAGAGGCCTTCACCGCGTCTTTCTGCCTCTGTTATCCCATCCAGACTACTGAGATTGGGGTGGTGCCAAGCCACTCACTCACAGGTAGTGGTTTAGTAATCGCAGGCCCTGAATCCCAGCGTCGCACATTCCAGATTCAGCCACCTCTGACCAAATGAGCCTTTGAGGGGACATCCAGACCCAAACCATATGTAGAGGCCACCAGCTCCTACCAGCTAAGCATAAGGGTCAGCAGTGGTTATAAATTCTTAGGGTTCTTCCCTAGGCTTTAGGAGGAAGAAAAATCTCAAAATTACTTGACTTGCTTAGCAGCTGAGTTAAGAATAGATAATAGGCATAAGGGTTCTTTCTAGTCTAAAAGTTCTAACTTTGTGTATCTACATTTATAACTTGAGCCCACGGTGGCATTGTCTACCCAGATCTAGTAGAAATTATGCCTTTTAGAGCACACGGCCTTCATTATTAACTTCTTTGAAGTAAGTCATACAGATGTGTTTTAAAAAATAAAAATCTGTCAAAAGTCTCTTTTCCCTTCGCCTTTAATTCCCTTGTTACCCTCTTGTCTTCCTTAAAATAATACGTATTGTACATACTGTCTGTGGGCCCTTTTCCAAAAACGAATTTTCTGGAAGTCATTTCCTGTGTAAGTACTGGAAATGTAAACAGATTTCTATTTCTGATGGCTAGCCTTCACTCTTGAGTGGTGTTGAGTGAATTGGAAGTACTTCTCCAGACCTCTTGGCTGCTTGGCCTTGAACGTGACATGCCTCCTCAATGGTGGCCTGCCTCTCCACTCGCTCTTGCTATGCACTCCTGCCTAAGCCCTTACAGTCATCTTCTCTACTCTCACTCTTCCCATGATTAGTCTTATTTCACAACTGCACTGTTGTAGGCTCCTCAAAATGAGGTTGAATTGTTTACTTTGTATATACTTCACAGCATTCAGCATGATGCAGGGAATATAGTGGTTGTTCAACAAATACTTATTTAATTGCTTTGTCTGAAATATAGTTGGTGTATTGTCATGGAACCTGAGCATGGCCTCTGCAGAATTAAAATACTATGAAAAAGTAACTTCTGATCTTTAAATATTCATTTCATTCTATATGAGTAAAACTGTTTGAAAATACTGCCAATCAGCATTGTTCACACTGGCAACTGCATCTTGGACACCAGCTCTGCCTCCAAGGTCATTGTGGCCTTGAGGAAGGAGTATATACTCTTTTTTTTTTTTGTATTGGGGATCGAACTCGGGTCCTTGCGCTTGCGCAGCAGGCGGCGAAACCACTGAGCTAAATCCCCGGCCCTGGAGTATATACTCTTAAAGATCAGAAGACATACTCACAGGCCAGTCCAATAGATAACTAAGGAGATGGTTGCTTTCTTGGGAAAGACAGGATCATCATACTAGCATCTGCCATTGGTACATGGTGATTGTTTTCCTGGTGCTTCCTGGCATACTACTTCATACTACTAACTACATAGGAATGCCCGTAATTTCCCAGTGTCAGTTTAGGGTGGAGGTCACAGATAGTCGTGCATTCTAATGTGTTTACATCAATGTGTTCACCTTTCATAGAGTCCTTTTGCGAGTCCGGATGCTGTACTACCTAAAAGCTGAAATACTGGGAGAAGCAGCTGATAAAGCATTTGAGGGAACTCCTGCCAGGTAAAACAAATCAACCTTAGCTCTGAGGGTTCAAGAATGGACATTAAATGCTTGTGCATGGACTGGCCAAACTGCCCACTACCAGTAACCCAAATGGTAGGCAGAGAGAAGGACAATTCCATCAGGATATCTTCAAGTAAAAGAAGGGAGAAAATAGGCTTCTGGAAACACAGCTTTTGGAAGGTTTTTAGTTTCTTCCCTCCCCACCCACCATGCTTTTGTAAGACTGCTTTTGAAACAGTCACTGCTCTACTTTAGGTAATCTTTTAGAATAAGTGTTAGTTACTCTGATTGGCTTAGTCTGCCAGGTATAGACTAAACTTTTTCTCAGAATCCCATTTTGGCCTTAGTACTCTTAATGCATTTGAGTATTTCTTGTTGACCTATTTGATTTGTTGCATCTTTGAGTCTCCCAAGATCTCATGGAATGAAAACTCTCTGCTGCTACTTGATAGAGCTGTTAGAAAGTCACAGTTAGGGCCGGGGGTTTAGCTCAGTGGTTCTGGCACCTGCCTCACAAGCACAAGGTCCCGAGTTCAATCCCTGGTACCAAAAAACAAGGAAAAGATAAAAATAAATAAATAGAAAGTCACAGTTAATAGGCGGAATCACCAGACAACCTCCTTCACCTTCCCTGGAGCTGCAGTTTTCCCTACACTCTGGTCATTCCTAGACAACACCAGGAATGCTGAGATTACCTGTGGCCATGGTTTCTTCTCCCCCCCCCCCACCCATTGGCCAGTGGTTTTAACAGTCATAGGAGCAGTAAAGGAGAGAAAAGCATAAGCAGCCTGACCATGGACAAATTATAATTAGGACCAGTCCTCACAATTATTATTACTTAACGTGCCTTCTGGAGACATGTAGTAATTTATAGCAGGAATAGGGAGTGGTGTTTTGGTAGATAGGTTCCAATCATATAAATACAGTAATATTCAACTTGATAGTTTATATCAGGTGTTACCTGGCAGAAATTGTATTAACTTACTCATTGCCCATCATATGCTTTCACAGACGTATAGATGGGTGTTACTCTGTAGAGGAAGGACAGGTTATTGCCCACTCTTTTCTTTCCTCTGCTTTTTTCTCAGTTTTTCACTGGTCTTACTGATGTTTAATGTCATGATGAAGAGCACTTGCCCTGAGGCATGGAGAATAGTTGTCCCTGAAAAGTCATTTAGCCGCTATGTAGGCAGAACAGTGATTTTCTGGAAAGCTGGGGACCAGGGAACACTAACCTCACAGAGGGAACTGGACCTACGAAGGGTTAGTCAGGCTTGTGTCACAATCAAAAGAGCTTGATGGAAGGAGAACTTGCAAATGTTGCAAAGAAGCCATCCTAAGTAGGGAGGAGGGAGGAGGAAGAGCCATCCTCACTGCTGTGTGCTAACCCTCAAAACCTTCAAAGACCAAGGGCTTCTCAGATGAATGATGACAGTGAGTTACGGGTCCACATGTTCTCCCAGAACATGAACAGAATTTACAGAGGGCTGATGAAACAAGACTGCGAACTATGCATGTCTGCACCCTGAAACAAATTATGTTTATCCCTTTGGCTAGTAGCAGTGCAACTTATGATCAGTTTTGACCCAACAGACTGTCAACAGATCATTCATTACTGGGAGGTGTTACCTATTGTGGCACTTGTCCTCTAACAGGCCCTCTTTGTATCCCAACTGTACCATGCCGACTCTTTTGTTTTCAAGTAGTGCTTGAGTCCTGTACATATTGAGGCAACATGTTGAGCCAGGATGATTTGGACACTATTGTTTTAAGAATTTAGTCATGTTTGAGTTCAGCTATTTGAGGGAAATTCTACCCTTCAATGACCAGTATATCAGTGGCTTTTGCTGTGCTTGTCAATTAAAGGTGCACATCAGAATTACCTTTTATATATAGATCCCAGGGCCAAATAACAATGGCCTCTCCAGGCATTGCTTCAAGGCTCGGTATCTGTTAGTCTAAAGTAGAATCTTGTCAGGTGTGATGGCGCATGTTAGTAACCACAGCATTCTGGAAGGCTGAGGCAGGCTGATAGCAAGTGTATGCCCAGCCTGAGCAACTTGTACCTTAACAAGACTCATCTCAAAATAGAAAGGGGCTGGGATATAGGTCAGTGTGAACCCTTGGATTCAACCCCAATAGAGAAAAGGTGGGTGGTGGGGAGGAAGGAAATCTGGAAATCAAGTACCTAGGTTTAGATAGTTCCCTATCTGACCCTGATGCAAATTCCTGTTTAAGAAATACTAGCCTACCGCCTTCTGAATCCTTCTCTTTGTCCTTAATTCAGCATCTCAGCTTGTAGCCAGGAATCTCGTTGAGAACCAGTGTTGGGATGGTAGCTTTTGCATTGTTTTATGTTTGTGCTGAAGGAACATACTCAAAACAGTCTACACCCTTCCTTCCACAGGGAACTGGATGTGCCTCTGCCTGACATTGACTACATGGAGATACCAGTGGACTGGTGGGATGCTGAAGCTGATAAGTCCCTTCTCATTGGTGTTTTTAAGCATGGTGTGTATTGCAGTAAAATTTTTCCCTTCTGGATCAGATCCCCCAGGAAAAATGATTCAAGCATTCTTTTACTAAGTTTCACATGCTCCTACAAAATTCCACAGTCCTATTAAACATTCGTCTCAGAAAACAGAGCCTTACCCCTGCCCTCTTGGGAGTCTTGACCAGTTGAATATATAACTCATGACAATGCTGTAAATATGTTGAGAAATTTCAAGAGAGGCACTGTGGTCACAAAGAACTCACTTGGTATTTTTCTTCCTTGCTTGCCTGTTTGTACTTGAGGGGAGACTGCCTCCCTCTCATTCACTTTTACTGGTCCTGGTGTCTGACCTAGTGCCTGGCTCATAGTGTCTAACTCAATGTTCTTGATTGAACGAATAAATAAATGAGGAAAATGCTAGGTTTTACCATTTCATATGTACATAGAATTCTAAGGTCATTGAAGATAATCTACATGTTCTTAGTGTATATCTTTTGTCCTATCAATTGAAAAGCATAGAAGATGGCATGGACCATCATTTTTTGTTTTCTTTTTTTTAACCAAGAGATTAAAGGAACTGAGAGAGGATTTTAATCATTTGGAAAAGCTCAGAATAAATGCTTTTGTCTTCATTTCTGGCAGTTTTAAGGTCCTGCTCTCTATTTCAGGTGACTGTGAACCTGTAGATAATTTACTTTTCAGGGATTATGTATCAGAAAGCCCACTCTGCCTCACCTCTATCCCTTGGTTAAGTGTGTGATGTAGTGCTATAAACATTTTCACCTGTGTGTAGACTGGGGTTTTTGTTGGTCTTTTAGTCCACCCCAGTCCGCCTACCACAGATATGCTTAAAGGAGAGGAATATTACCATAGCTCTATCTCCATACCACCACTGCAAGGTCCCTATAGCAAGCCTAGTCAGAATGATGCTCTTAACAATTCTGAATTGCATTAAGTAACTCCTGCCCTGTAGGGCAGCCTGGATTTATAAAATGTTCCTCAAAATACAGATTTTTGTATTTCTGTTCATATTCTTAAGAGAGGAGCTTGTAGGCTAAGTGGAAAGAGGCAGACAGCCTCTCCCGAAAGACCTGTCATTTTGCTGCTGTCTTTGTTTTGTCATTGTTGCTCTGCTAGATCTTTTTAGGGCAGTTGTTATGGTTTTCCAGGGAGCTGAATGAACCTCTTTTCCTCACCTCCAGCTTCACAGTTAAGTAAGAAATAGAAATATAGAATCTGTACTGACGTCAGGCCCACACATGACAAGAAAGTCTACAGAGTAGAAGAAGATCCCACCTACTTCATGTTCTGTCAAGCTCAGAGTGTGAAGGCGGAACACCCACAGACAGCTAGCCTCCCTCAGTAGTAAAGGGACAGTGAAGGAGAGCTTTCACTGTCTTTCTGTCAGATAAATCACTGCTCTTTTTATGAGGAGGAGCAAGTGGAAACAATGGCAGGAATTTCTGTAAGACAACAAGAGTAGTTTTATGTGAGCTAAGGCAGAACATAGGGACAGGATGAGGATGGTTCTTCCTACAGTGATGATTGGAAGAGAATCACCAAAACTGACTCACCTTGTCAGTTGTCTTGTGTGCAGTGTCAGGCCCTGTACTAGGGCTAAAATTTGATGATGAGCAAATGGTAGAGATTGTGTTCCTAGGGAGCCTACAGTCTCATGAGAGAGGCCTACAATAATAAAATAATTGTCCTAAGGAGTAAGTGAATGAAGAACATGAGGCACTGCAATTTGTAGAACCATGTGCCTCCATGGACAGAACTTGTCTTGCAGAATCACACTGAATTAAAAGATCAAGTACCAGCAGCTCCTTAGAGAAAAAGTACCGGGTGCTGCCTACAGGTGAAGAATATAATTGCATCAACAGTGATACAAGAACAAAAACCAAAAATTGAAATACCCAGCAAAGTAAAATCGGGTCTGTTCTTAACCAAGCTGATCCTTGTTTACAGTCAGCTTTTCTATCCCCTGTGATGGGGTCTCTGTACATACTACAGAACTAGAGATTGACTTTGTAATGAGAAACATCAAAAAAGTTTTGATGATCATAAAGGAGTTTCCCCCAGGATAGTTTAATATGACAGGAGATTGGGACTTTTCCACAGCCAGATCCTGCTTCCTTATAAAAGTATATTAGTTGCAATACAATAATAACACAGTCTCACATTTGAACTTTATCAAATTGAAAGTGATTTTTCATTGTTTTGCCTCCCTTTTGAGTTCCCTCTTCTCCATCCAAATGCCCCATCTGTTGACTTTGGGGAGGTGGTGAGAGCAATTCCAAAGCCAATGTGGATTAGGGTTTCATCTTGAGTTTGGAAATATAGAGGCAACAGGTCCATTTTAACCCAATAAACAATCTCAGCAGTCGTTCTGTGTTTCAACCCTCACTTACATTCATCATTTTGTTCATCTTCCTTTGTAGCTCATGGGATAGAATTGGACTGCAAGAAAACAAGGCCTATTTAGGATATAACAAGTGTCCAGAGTTGAGGGATAGGAGGAAGAGGTTACAAAACTAACTTCCTGCAACTCCCTTTGCTGTCCAAAAGCGGTAACCTGGTGAGAATCTGGACCCTGCATCTGTTCACAGATACAAAGTAGTTACATAAACTTTCAGTTTTGGTCAGATACTGCCCAGAGGTGTGTGCTTTAGCTCCAGAGTCCTTCCCTGCTAGGAAGTCTCATAGGATCTCATTAACCCTAAATAAGTTTTTTTTTTGTTTGTGATTGTTTTGTCTTAATTTTTTTTACCTAATAGGGGAAACAAAATGACAATCTAGGGCCCAAGGCAGGTTTGAAGAGTTCTGACATGACTTCTGCTGTTTCTTATTGCTGATGTCTCGGTATTGCTTGATCAGGTTATGAAAGGTACAATGCCATGCGAGCAGACCCAGCCCTCTGCTTCCTGGAGAAAGTCGGGATGCCAGATGAGAAGTCCCTTTCAGCAGAACAGGGTGGTACAGATGGGACCTCAGACATTCCTGAAAGGTGAGACGTCTCATAAACTGACCTGATGTAACGTATCTGACACCAATCTGTGACCCCTTCCACATGTATTCAGTCTTTGTATCTGTTTTCCTCAGTGACTGTCATCTCCTTTAAATCTTGCTATGCTGCACTTTCCTCCCCAAATTGCTACTTTGGGTCTAACCTTCTATGCCTCAGACTTCCAAGCACTTTGAACAAAACACCAGTCTTGTCCTTCTTGGGTTCCCCGGGCTGCCCATCATCCTGTTCAGCTTGTTAACCTCTCATCTGGTCAGACAGTTCTCAAGAAAGAATTCAGACCTCTCACACCTGTTAGAAATCTGAGAGAGGCCCAACAAGTACAGGCTTCTTATTCTTGAAGTTCCTCATTTGAAATGCCAATATTATTTAAGGATTGCATGGTCCGAGAGAGGTAGATTTAGGAGCCAGTGCTTGATGGCTGTGGCATTTCAGCTTGTCAGTGGGTAGTGTGCAAAAATGTACAGAAGTGTCATCTTTGGCTGAGTTTTATGTACTGGTGGCATAACCCCAGAATCTAAAAATTCAGCCAGACGTGTTGGCACATGCCTGAAATCCCAGCACTCTGGAAGGCTGAGGGAGGAGGATCTCAAGTTCAAGCCCAGGTTGGACAACTTAGTAACTTAGTGAGACCCTGTCTCAGAAAAAATTTTAAAGGGCTGTGGCTATAGCTCAGTGTAAAGGCCCTGGGTTCAATCCCCAGTAACCCCCTCAAGCGCCCCCCAAAAAGATCTCAAGAAAGATAATGTAACTAAAACTATAGTTCTCCCCCAAATATGCACATTTTTGGAAAACATATCATTTATTACTTGGCTTCTGTTTAGTAAGCTCTTGGCTCAATCATCTCCTTAAAAGTAGCAGATACTACTTTACATTTCCAAGGGCTGTGATCAGGCCTGGCTATGAGAGCTTGGCACCAACAGGAGCCCCTAACCATCTGCTCAGATCAAGAAAAGTGACATGAATTTTTAATCCTTAGTGAACACTTTAGCTGTCATGATATTCTTTGCCCCAAAGCCATTTCCTATGGACAGATAATAAAATGCATTTTGGGAGATATTAACGAAAGCCCAATGACTGGTGATCCTGTTGTCAGATTCACTGGTTCAAGAAAATCACTCCCTGGGTAAGGTACCTGAATGTGTCATAAAGTTTATATTTTTGTGGGTAGCTGTCCTCTTGTGGTTAACATTAAAGATAGGCGATTTCCTGTCTCTAGGACGTGACCAGCAAGCATAAGCACATTTGGGACAAGAATGTTTCCAAGTCAGTTTTAAAAGGAATGTGAGAAACAGGCATCAGCTACAGTTAAGCTTATGAGAAAGACATTAGGTGGCTAACCTAGCTGCAAGTGTCTGATGGCAAAGAAGGCAAAATGCCTTTTCTTCCCAGCATGGAAGCAGAGCTCCCTTCCAAAAAAGTGATTTGCCAGATGTAATGATTCTCTGGGAAGATTCAGCCCTCTGTTGCCTCAGATTGGTGCATCGGGCCTCAATTGGTTAGTGTAACCTTTGGTCTATGTTTAAAAATGCAAAATAGGGCCCAGGATTTAGCTCAGTGGTTCTGCCATCTGCCCCACAAGTGCAAGGTCCCAAGTTCGTTCCCCGGTACCAAAAAATAAATAAATAAAAATGCAAAATATGTGAGTCAAAAACTTACAGAACTAAAAAGGATAAATTCACAATTATAGTTGGAGACTTTCATATCCTTCTCTCAACACTTGATAAAGCAACTAGACAGAAAATCAACAAGAATATAGAAGAACATAACTTTATCAGCTATCAAGATATAGTCAGTATATATGAAACATCCTACGCAACAAAACCAAACTACAAACACAAACATGTGTTTGCCACATATGCAAACAGCTCTTGAGGACCAGTAATGGCCTTTTTTCTGATAGTATCATCACTAAATAGCCAGCTTCAGAACTTGCCTGAGTAGACCCTGAGGCTCCAGGCTCATGCTGCCACCTCATTTGAGTGGAGGTCATTGCCCATAGAAGTGATGGTACCGTTCATGATAGTTTGTCTCATTCTTAATGTCTCTTGAGTTCTCTTAAAAAGGAAAGGAAAAACTAAAAAATTTGAGCGCCTGTGGAGGAAGGATATATTATTCCCTTTAGTTACGGATTTATGAGTTCTCTTCAAGCATGTGACAGAATAACTCCTGGATGGTATGTGGTTACTTTTATTTAGAAGCAACATGGATAAAGAAGACAATGCTGAAGACAAATTAGATGGCCTCCAGAAACAAACGGTGAGTCAAATGTGCTGTATTGATCATCTACGCTTTCTTTCATATTAAGGCAAAAACCTTCATTTTGGTAGTAGAGGTCTTGAGGAACTTTATTGCATTCCTACAGTTGCATGGTATTTTCACCAGGCTTTTATTATGGAAATTTCAAACATACAAACTGTGTTGCATTTTTTATTCTTCTATTTTCAGATAGCTGTAGATTTTAGATGAAATTGTAAAATCCAGTACAAAGATGTCCTGGGAACCCTTTATCCAGTTTACCTCTATAGTAATACCTTGCAAAATTGTAGTACAACAAAGATACATCCATAGCCCCACAACCACAAATATCATGAT
Source organism: Heterocephalus glaber (assembly GCF_000247695.1). The sequence goes on from NW_004624790.1 coordinate 12,803,880, forward strand.
ATTGCTGTCTCATAAGCACACCTGTTCTCTTTCACTTTCACCCCTTAGTCACTGATAACCATTAATCTCCATTTCTGTAATTTTATCTTTTTTATTTTTTGGTACCAGGGATCTAACTTAGGTCCTTGCACTTGCATAGCAGGTGGCAGAACCACTAAGCTAAATCCCCAGCCCCAAGTTTTAATTTTTTAAAGAAACTGCCAAGAGGCTGAGGCAGCAAAATTACAAGTTTCAGCCTAGCCTGGGCAATTTAGCAAGTTCCTGACTAAATTTAAGGGGTGGGGAGGGGTTCGGGGGCCCCCTCCCATGCAAAGACCTTAAATTCAATCACCAGTGAGAAAGAGAGAGACAGAGAGAGAGAGAGAGAAAGACACTGTTATTTCAGAGTGCTATACCATTTTACATTCTCACTAGCAATGAAATGTGATCTGCTTTCTCTGCATCCTCTGTCTTCACCAACTTTTGGGGGGGGGATCAAACTCAGGACCTTGCACTTGAGAGGCAGGCGCAGGCACCACTGAGCTAAATCCCCCGCCCATCGCTAACATTTAATGTAGTATTTTTTGATTGGGCCATTCTGATAGATACATGGTAATACTTCATTGTGGTTTTCATTTGCATTTTGCTAGTGGATAATGATTGTTGAACTTTGTTTTATATGTTTAATTGCCATCTTTATATGTTCTTCAGTAAAATATTTCTTCATATTCTTTGTCCATATTCTAATTTGGCCTTTTTTGTTTTACTATTGATATTTTAGCAAGTTCTTTATAGGTTCTAGATCCTACTCTTTTGTCAAATAAATGTTTTATAAACATTTTCTATACTCTGTGATTTATCTCATTTTATCTTATTCACGCTGCCCTTCACAGAGCACAAGCTTTTAATTTTATGAAGTCAACTTATCAATTTTTGCATTTATTGATTTTTTTTTTTTTTTTTT
>NW_004624790.1:12824058-12943516 GCF_000247695.1 Heterocephalus glaber
AAGAAGATGGGTTTTTTTTTTATAAAATGGAGTACTACCCAGCCATAAAGAACGAGAAACTAGAGTCATTTATAGCTAAATGGATGCATATTGAGGCCATACTCATAAGTGAAATAAATAGGACACACATGTGTAAATACCGAGTAGTTTCTCTAGTGTGAGAAACTGAAAGTGTAAATAGGGATGAAAATGATTAAAATGAATAATTGATAATTTGAAATAGGAAAAGGTCCAAAGGTGTAGGAGTGGTGGGAGGGGAAGGAGAAAGGGAAGAAAGGAAAGGAAAAAGTATGAGAAAGAAAAAAAATGGAAACAAATAAATTAGTGCATATTAGTTTTTCATAATGGTGGGTTTCATTTTGAAATATTTGTACATGCATAAAACATTCTTTGATCATTTTAATCCCCACATTACCCCTCTTTCTCTTCCCTTCCCCAATCCCCTTCTTCTCTAATAGTCTCCTTTATCTCCTTCATTCCTGAAGGAGATTTTCTCTGGGTATAGGATTCTGGATTGATGCTTCTTTTCCTTCCTTTCTTGAAAAATGTGCCACTTCCTTCTGTCCTCCATAGTTTTTTGATGAGAAATCAGCAGGCATTCAAATTGGTTTTCTCTTACATAAGGTATCTTTTCTCTTTTGCTGCTTTCAAGAATTTTTTCTTTCTGTTTCTCAGAAGGTTAACTATGATATTTTTAGAGTGGATTTCTTTGACTTTATCCTGTTCAGAGTTTATTCACCTTCTTGAATCTGTAAGTTTATATCTTGTGCTAAGTGTGGGGTGTTTCCAGCCCTGATTTCTTAGAGCATTTTTTCTACTCTGCTCTTTTTTTTCTCCCCTTTTAGGATGCAAACAAAATGAATATTAGATCATTTGTTAGATTCTTACAGGTCTCTATTTAATATTTTTTCCTAATCTGTTTGTTTCTGTTCACATTTCTTTTTATTATTCTTCCTTAAAGTTTACTTTTTTTTTTTCCTCTTCCATCGTGCTGTTGATCCTGCCAAGGATTTTTTTATGTGTGGTTTTTGGAGAGTTTTTTTCTATTTTATTTTTCAGATCTAAAACTTCCTTTTGATTCTTCTTTGGATTTTGGTTTCTTTGCCAAAATTTGCTTAGCAAGCATGTTTCCAATTGCTTATTGATGATTTTTAAGTTCTTATGTCAGTAATTAAAATTTCTGTTATCCCAGGGTTGGCATCTGTTGAATATCTTTCTTTTTTCACTTTAAGGTCTTTCTAATACTTATGTAAGTAATTTTTTATTGAAACTTGGGGTATTATATTGTGAGACTCTAGATCTTACTTAAATTTTTTTTAATGTTTTAGTTGACTTCTTGTGAAGGTAAACAGGGATGGAGGGACCACCATATTTCTGTGAGGTAGGGGCAGGCCTTTGTGTTTCAGGTCTGTTCCCAGTAACACCTGAAAGGGATGTTTCTCATTACTCTTGGGCACATAGCCTTTGCTGACACCACGGGTTGAGGTGAAACTTCTCATTACTACCTATCGGGCTGAAAGTCCTGGCCCCTACTTAGCTTTTTCTGGCATCACCCCAACAAGGGAATGGATAGCTCTGTTAGCACCTCAACAAGGTAGACGTCAAGGCTCCCCCAACTTGGCCTTTGCTGGTTGAGCCCATTTTTGTTTTTAATTGTGTGTGTGTGTCTTTACATGTGTACACATGTAGTTTTATTGTAACAAAGCAGCTTGTATACTTTGAACGTTTAGAATTGCGCATCACCTTTTCCTTTCCAGTGAAAACAAAAAAGAATTTAAAAATAAGCCAACAAAATTACAATAAAGAATGTCAGTCCCAAGTAAGACCCTGTAAATTCTGTTGATTCTCCCATCAAGTGACAGGGCTCAAGTCATCATTAGGAGTGTTTTTAATTTCTTTTCTCTGTAATTCTGTATTGTTGGGCTGGAGTAAAGCAGTTATTGTCTTTGCATTATCTATGTTCTTAACCTGCTTTTTCAGAGTCCTTTGCTAGAGAAAGCAGGCCTTTATTGCAGTTGTTTGTTTGTTTGTTTTAACTACACCCTATGGCATTTATAGGTAGCTGACTTCTTTACCTCCAAATCCAGAATATGTGAGGCAAAAGAAAATCCAAGGAACTCACCACCATGTTGTTCCTTGAGTTGAGGTCCCTAGTTTGTCCTCCCTTCTTTTCTTTACCTTTCAGAGTTTTCTTATATTTGTTTCATGTGTAATATTAATATCCAGCGATTTTAGTTAGACACAGAATGAGAAGTAGGGATATGTGCATGTCCTAGAAACAAAAGTATTCATTGTATTTTTAAGATTCTGGGTCTTTGCATAAGCAGACTGAAATTTCATCTTGGCCATAGCAACATTTGACTACATCTTCTCTTGCTTTGAGCAGTAGAACAAATGTGTCTGTTAAGAAACTTGTGGATTCTGGATCCCAGAGGTTTACATACCACTTCACCAAAATGACTCCATTACCAGGGTCATCCATCTCTCTTCTCCTGATCATCCCCGAAGAGTTTTCCATTCTTTCTCTTTTACACTATTGATTGTAGCCTGCAGAATGTGTGGTATTTACTTAGGCCTTACCAGATTTGATTTCTATAATAGTAACAATGACACTACTATCCCAATGGGAAATAAGTATTTTTTGAGGACATGTTTCCCTGCGTTCCCAAGGTTTGACAAGCAGAGAATTGAAGCAAATCCACATGAAGTTTCAGACTCTGGACCTGAAGAAAGTTGGCTTCTGGTCTTGACACGAAAAACTCCTTTGTAGGGAAGGAGGAACTCAAATAGTGTTAGCTAGCTGAAAAATACAATCAGACAACACATAAACAGTGTTTCCTTACTCACATCTCTCTCTAAACCCTGCAGTCTCTCCATAATAAAATCCTTGAAGCCAGGCATGTAGCACATCTGTAATCTCAACTATTCTAGAGGCTGAGGCAGGAGGAGGATGAATTTGAGGCCAGCCTAGGCAACTTAGTAAGACTGTGCCTCAAAATCTTAAAAAAAAAGTAATAATAATAATAAAAAGGGTGCCTGCCTTGAAAGCGCAAGGTCCTCTGAGTTTGATCCCCGGTACTGAAATAATAAAAAGGGCAGTTGGGTATGTAGTTTAGTGCTTCTGGGGTTCAATCCTAGTACTAACACCACCATCCCCCAGAAAAATTCCTTTATTTCACATTTATATTTGATGTATAATATCTGTGTGAAGGTTATGCAAAAGTAGGATACTTGATTTTTCTACAAAATGAAAACCCCTGAGAGTCTTCATGACTCTGGCTTCACATACTTTGTTGCTTCTACACAGAGACCTTGTGTTCTTCTGGCAAACTCCTGTGTAACTTTCAGTATCTAGCACAAGGGGCACCTCTTAGGTGTCCTTCCCTCTGCCTGATTTGGGCCTGGCAGAGTTGGTGACTCTTATTTTTCCACTTTGTTTAAAAGCATTTAACACTGCATGTTAACCGTTTGTGTTTCATAAGTACTATGCTGGGCTCCAGATAAGGTTTCTACCTCTTTCACTATTACAGTCCCAGAACCAAGCACTCATTGTTTGACTAATTGTAAGAAGACAGGTCATCCATCACCTGTTGCATTGTTGCTGAGGTTTTATAAGAGTACAGAAGAAATTGCCCGTGCTTTCAGGACCCACCTGACATGCCCTCCCACTGCTATTCCCACTACCTCAACCAAGCCAAGACCAAATAGGGGAGGAATTCGGCCCTGGAGGGGCATCCAAGAGCAAGGGAGTAACTTAGTTTTGGATAAGAAAATGGAGCCTGTGTGGAGTTAAGTTGCATTAGTTACCAGTGCTTTTGTTTTTTGTTTTGTTTCAATACCATTTATTAAATTTTTTTTTTAACTTTAGGTTTATTTTCCTCTTCATTCAATGATTGATTTTTTTTTAAGTACATGTTTGCAGTACATAATAATTACAGTGCTCTTGAGTCAATTCAGGTTTTTTTTTTTCATCCACCAGAGCAGTTCTACACAGGGGTTAAGAGCTCATCCTCTGGAGTCAGACCTTCTGGGTTTGGATTCCATCTCACCACTTAATAACTACTTGTAATCTTGAACCACATTATCAACCTCTCCATTCCATAATTTCCTCTTATCTAAAATGGGTTGTTAAAATTAGTAAGTGAAAAAGTGCATATAAAGTACCAAATGCATTGGGCCGGGCATTTAGCTCAGTGGTTCTGCCGCCTGCTTCGCAAGTGCAAGCTCAAGGACCCGAGTTCGATCCCTGGTACCAAAAAAAAAAGTACCAAGTGCAGTATCTGACAACTGACCTGTGCTCAGTAGACTCATTATTGCAAAGTTTTGTTGTGTTATGAAGACTTTTTTAAAAATATATACGTTAGTTAAAAGATAGAAATATTAAGTGCTGATCTAGTAGTCGGACTGCTTTTCAGTTTTTCCTCAGACTTGGGTATCATTTGATGGACAGGCTTTGTGCCACCATTTGATTAAGTACTTTCCATGCTTCTACTGATTTGTGTCTTACAATCCCCTATAAAATAAGCGTTATTGTCTCCATTTTGGAAAATAAATGAACTTGAAAGAGATTAAAGCAACTTTCCCAAGGCTAGAAAGCCATGGACTGTCAGACTCCAAACCACGTATGTCCTAAAGTTGGGAGAATTGTGTGTTGTAACCAACCCATGTCCTTTGTTGTTAACCCTCTGTGGTCAGCAGTGTGGGATCCTCACTCTGAAATGATTGATTCATACTTCTAAGATGAGTCAGTGATATGTAAGTAGAAATTGAGATGTTAAATGTTAAACTGCGCAGTTCAGGTACAAGGCCTTCTACATGCCAGCGAACTTCCTGTGACCCAGAGCTGTCACTACTCTAGCACATCACATGCATTAAATGGGTTGTTAACTTAACCAGGCATGGTGACACATTCCTATAATCCCACTAACTGGGGAGGCTGAGGCAGGAAGATCATAAGTTCGAGACCAGCCTCAGCATTTTAAGAAGGCTTTGGGCCAGGGATTTAGCTCAGTGATTCCACCACCTGCCTCACAAGTGCAATGTCCCGAGTTCGATCCCTGGTACCAAAAAAAAGGCCTTGTCTCAAAGTTAAAAGGTCTGGAGTTACAGCCCAGCACTAGAGTGCTTGCCTATCATTTTGGAGGCTCTGGGTTCAAACCCCAGTTCCACAATTAATTAATTGTTAATAATTAAAATTCTCATATCCTTTTCACTTGAGCCACTGATAAGCTGATTCTTCTCTATTATGTGATTTCTAGAGAGGGGAGTACTGCTGAGAGAGGTCAGGATACAGAAAAGGACAGTTGCTAATACCAAAAGCTTTCCATACCTGAGTTTTACGTCAGCCTGTTCATGTTTACTGAACTGTACACCAGCAGAAACTGTTGAATGGCCTGGAAGGAAATCCTGTGTACCCTTGTGCCTAGCTCACACCAAGCTGGGAGCCTGCACCCATGAGTTTGGGATACGATGATTGTATGTTAGCCACCAGCGCATTACGATGATGTACATGGTGGTTCCAGAGCTCACTGCCCTGGTTTTATAGACAGTAGAACATTTTTCTCCTGGAAGTGTTGATACTGGTAAATTTCAGCATTGAAAGGATCTTCATAAGTACTTTGAGTATGTCCAATGAGGTTTTCTCTGACAGGAAGATGTATGAGTCATTTTGGGTTGGTTTGGGTATTTTTATTTTTGTTTAACTGCCTAAATTGTAGGACAAGATGAAATGACATACTAAAGTGCCACTTCAAATGGTAGTTTCCAGGCCGGGGATTTAGCTCAGTGGTTCTGGCACCTGCCTTGAAAGCGCAAGGTCCCAAGTTTGATTCCCAAGTTTGATCTCCAGTACAAAAAAAAATGGTAGTTTCCACTCTTCACTGACATTACATGGCAGAAGATAGCTCTGGCTCCCAGTTTTAAATATGTCTTCACTCACCAAAACAGATTTTCATTTGAGATTCTCGTGTTGCCCATTTTTTAGATAGCTTGGAGTGTGACTTTCAGATTAAACTACCTGTATTTGAATCCCAGCAGTGCTGCTTACTTAGCCATGTTGATGACCTTGGACAAATTACTGAACTTTCTGAAGACTTATTTTCTGGATCTGTAAAAATGAGGTCTGAAATGATTTCTACCTCCTGAGCCAGTTCACATAACTAAACAAGATAAGCCAAATAAAGGGTTTTACACAATGCTTAACACAGTTCTTGGTAATATTAGTAACTATTTTCACCATTCTACATAAGAGAGAAAAGCATTCAGAAAATGCATTTCTGTTCCTTTTTACTTTTTCAGAGTTTTCTCTTTCAGCTCTTTCTATGGTGCCAGGGCCCCAAGAGAGTAATTTGAGTTGTAATTATTGGTATTCTTATATATCTATCCGTTCCTGTGGTATCTAGGTATTGGTTTCCCATCTAAAGAGCAGCAAATACTTTGAGTAAAAGACCAGATAGTAAATATCATGCGCTAGGGAACTACATATAGTCTTTGTCCACATATTCTTCTTCCTTTTTTATAACACTTTTTAAAAAGATAAGAACGGGGCTGGGGATTTAGCTCAGTGGTTCTGCCACCTGCCTCGCAAGCGCAAGGACCTGAGTTCAATCCCCGGTACCAAAAAAAAAAACCAGATAAGATAAGAACCATTCTTAACTTGAGGGCTACAGAAAAATGAATGTAGGATATGCTTTGCTGACTCTTGTTCTCTTTAACCTCATGCTTTAGAGTGGCAGAGTTTTGAATCCTAAGGCTATTTAGCACCATCATTTAGGTAAATGATAGTAATAGGAAAGCAGTAAGTTAACAGTTTAAAGTGGAGTCCAGCTGAAAAATAATATGATCTTTTTTCCCACCTACATGGGCCAGATGGTGCTCTTGTAAAGGATTTTGTAAAGTTCCATTCCTAAGACCAAGACAGGGTTGTGAAAGGATCTTCTAGCTTCAGCTAGACAAATACACCAACTTGAACAAGCTCTGTGCCTGTGATCTTACTCCAGATTCACTTGGAGCTTCAAATTGTAATTTTAACTTTAAATTCCTGGGGTTTTCCACCAGCAGGACTCATGTCTGGAACAGTCATGTTTAATGAAAATAGTGTCTGTTGCTGTGAAGCTAACTATAAGCATGACACTTTTTCACAGCAAAAAACAAAAATGCAAGCACATTCTTTGTAAAATGACAGTATTAAGTTGCAAGTGACAGTAATAAAGCAAATATTTAAATTCACAGCTAAAATAGTGCTTGTAAAATATAATTGCCAGGGAGACTGCCAGTTCATTATTCTTTAAGCTTATTCTCTGTGGAAAAAATTATTCCAAGGAAAATAAATGCTTATTTCACATGAACTTCTTTCAAGCTGCGTTTATCAGGTACTGTCTTGGTCCCTAAGATGTCCATAGGCAGGGATGCCGTTTGTGCATGCCCATTCTTCCATGTGGAGCCCGTCTGAGGTGGCGTCTTCTAAGTTCGCTCTTGCTGATGGAGTGGTTTTCTTTATCCCTAGGAGAATTCCAGTGATGGTGGTGAAGGCATTTTTGGTGAAAAGAAGGATGACAGCCAGTCAGGTGAGACTGTGTCCTTCTGAAGGCAAAGAAAAATAAAGTCCAAGTTTGTGGTTACTTGGAGTTTGTATGTATTAAAATGCTATTTTTAAGGATACTCTTAAAAAGCCAAGTAAGTTGACCTTTACACTCCCCTAGTCACACATGGTTCTGGCCCTCTTCTCCCTGACATTGAAATGCAAAATAAAATGATGTCTTAAATTAGGATGGACTCTAACAGGTAAAAAGGAATTAGATTTTGTTGCTTTTTTGTTTTGTTTAGAAAAGTTAGAATTTGCATTTTCTGAATTCAAACTTAATAGAGGCTTTGGCAGTTGGACAGACCAGCTACACGGAAACCCGTAGTACTCCGTGGAGAAAACAATAAAGGGTTTGCTCATTCCTGAGCTGTAGAGCAAGGTCCTCAAATCGGTTGTACCTTCACAGGATAGGAGAGTTATTGGAGAGATAACAGCAGACTACCACATAAAGTTGTCCTTCCTGCTATGCTGGGCTGATTGTTAAACTACTTCGATGAAGTTACTGTGTCAGCTTTGTTTTTATTTAAACAGAACCAAACTCTTATTTCTAGTTCTGTACATAAATACTAATATCCTCACTGATGTTTGAAGCCCAGGATAGCTCCGACCCAGACAAATCACCCTGGCCAGTTTCATCTGCTCTCACAGCTCGTCTCCGGCGTCTGGTCACTATTTACCAGCGCTGCAACCGTAAAGAGCTCTGCCGACCTGAAACCCTAGGACCAGGTAACCAAGGATACTGGGTTCAAGAGGAGATGTTCAGGAGAACCTCAGAAATGGACCTCATCAACAAGGAAGCCCAGAAGAGGTAAAGGCCAAGGGCCAAAAGGACGTGCTAGACTGTTCACTGGGTAAAAATAACAAAAGATAAAGCTGATAGCTGAGGAGAAAGTACATTTATGCTCTCAGGTAAAGTTACACGGTCTCCGGAATTTATTAAAGGCACCCTCAACAGTGACAGTGTTGTCATGGTGACTGGGGAGTTTGATGAGGTCTGAGACATCCTCTGCTCAGAATTTCCAGACTTTAATGACTTTCCCAACTTGACATCTACCCTGAGTCAGAGACTTCCCCCCAGTCTGTGGGGATGTGGCTTAAAAACACCACATTGGCATATATGAGACCATCTCAGTCAGACTCCCTACTTTTTCTAGCAACAAAGGACATAGTGTACATTGAAGCTGTCTTTATAGCTATTTTTATCAAACCTTTGAGAGCAATAAATATCATAAAAAGCAAGCCCAGAAAGAAGGTATAAATTACCAGTAATTACTTGTTCATCTAAGAATTAAGGTAACAAAGGGTAAAGTAGGCCAGCACAATATCACAAAGTTGCAGTTCTTTGAGTCTTTATGTCTTTCAGTCCAGTGAACCATTCAGTGAATTAAAGAAACACCATATAGCAAATCCAATTAATTCTCTCTATTCTTTCTGAAATTTGGTAATTTAGACAGAATATTTCTCCTATCTGGCACAGCTGCAGAGAGAAAAACCAGAGCCCCTTCCCTGCTTCTCACTCTTCCATGGACTCTTACTCCTCTGCCTAGCTGGGGTGGAGAACACGAAGGCCAAGAACTCCTCATACAGACTGTGGTGGCATGTAATTATCCCACCCCTAAGTCATTATCTTTATCCTATGGGATTTAAAGACTAGAGGACCTTTGTGTCTCAGAGGAAAAACTGACATGGACACCCCATCTAAAGAACCAGTGGGAGATGGGGAGTTAGGACATATGCACTGAGATGATGCTTCTCTTCCCTTCTCATCTCCAGTTTCCTCAGTTGTAAGATGAAGAGATTGACTTTAATGGTCTGGAAAGTCCTTCTAGGATCCTGTGATTCCATGTTGTCGTAGATATTTAAGCATATATAATATTTTAAAACTTTTTATCTCCTACAAGTGCAAATTAAGTAGATAATTCCTAAAATTAATCACTCAAGAGATAGCAAAGTCTGCACACATGATCTTGAAATAGAGACGTAAATACCAGAAGGGAGCACTGAAGACTTGAAAACAGTTCTCTCCTTGAGAGTGGGGTTATAGCCTGTTTCATTTAGAAGCCTATCAGATAAATTTAATTTAAATAAAAATACATAGTGACATAAACTAGTTCCACCAGCTTTCTTGATTTCATGGGTTCTTATAGTATGTGCTCAATAAGCAGTTAGATTTCTTTAAAAAAAATAATACAAGGGGATAAAAACAGTTCTTCTCGCTGATTAAATCTTAAGGTGGACCAGGAGAGAGCAAGCAGACTTCTATAGAACAGTGTCTTCTTTTGGCGTTGTTTATGATCAAGAGAAGAAAACCTTTGACTGGACCCAGTTCCGCATCATTTCCCGTCTGGACAAGAAGTCAGATGAGAGCCTGGAACACTATTTTTATAATTTTGTGGCGATGTGCCAGAATGTCTGTCGTCTGCCTGCATGGAAAGACGGTGGTGAGAAAATTGTTTGTCAGCATGTTAGCGGAGACAGGGAATGAAAATGCTGGTATTCAAATTGCAGAATTACTTTAGCTATAACTGAAAAAAAAGTCTACCTGAGGCTTTCAGGTAGGGACATGTAGGTTCTTAGAAATTCATGTACTTTTAATTGGGTTTACCCTCAATTAAAATACTGTATCTCTCCCACATGATGTAACTTCAGTCTAATTAAAATCTTACAAGCCAGGCTTGGTGCTACACACCTGTAAGCCCAGCACTCAGGAGGCTGAGGCAGTAGGGTCTGAGGCCAGCCTGGATTGCATAATGAGACCCTGTCTTAAAAAATGAGAAACTACCATTTACTTTTTGCGAGGTTTAAAGTTTTTTTTAAGTCATATCAAGATTTATGCTACTTTGAGCTTTGTACCTTTCTTATATTAGACTTTAATAACTTTAAATGTTTTATCATGTATTGACTTACAGAAAGTAAATGGGTTTTATGTAAACATCCCCTGATCAGATAGAGACCCCGTCTGTAACCTCATCCTGGTTGGAATTTGAAACAACTTCCTTTAGGCCCCCCTTCAGCCTCATATTTGTAGCTACTGTATGCTAGATATTGTATATTAGAAAGATCTGGACCTTTAGTTTTGGAACCTATTTTGTCATCCTTAAAACAGGAATGATGAAAATATATCATAGGATTTCTGTGAGCACTAGATAACACCTAACAATATAAAGTAGCTAGTATAGACAGAGCACATAGCATATGCTTATTAAATGGGAACTAATACTACTTACAGAACTGATGTTTTCCTGCTCTTCTTTCACCCTCACTTGTTTTATTTTTATTCATTCCCTTTTAGCTTCGAGTTTTAATGGGTCCCACACATATTAAAACTGCCAGGGTAAACTGTAAGACCAAAGATGCAGGGGGTTAGCAGGGCAAGAAGTATTCAAAACCACCTGAAATGATAGGCTCTGCATCTCCCTTCCAGGTCCCCCTGATGCCACCATCTACATTGAACCCATCACTGAGGAACGGGCTGCAAGAACTCTGTATCGCATTGAATTGTTACGGAAAGTCCGAGAGCAGGTACTCAGGTGTCCTCAACTGCATGAGCGCCTCCAGCTCTGCAGGCCCAGCCTCTACCTCCCAGTCTGGTGGGAGTGTGGGAAGCATGATCGAGACCTGCTCATTGGTACGGCCAAGCATGGGCTTAACCGTACTGACTATTACATCATGAATGACCCCCAGCTGTCCTTCCTGGATGCCTACAGAAACTATTCCCAGCATAAAAGAACTGATACTCAGGCACCAGACAGTCTCTGTTGTCTTTACCAGACCAACTCCAAATTATATGAATCTCTTACCTATACTCAAATGAATAGGACTTCAGAGTCTCTGGAAAGTGAACCTGAGAATCTGGTGAAAATTGAAAGCAGAGATGATCATCTTGGTCTGCCTGGGGGCAGCTTTCCTGATGTGACTTGTGACAACTTTATTTCTAAAGTTCAGGATGTCATTTCTATCAACCATGATGAAAGTCTGCTTCCTGAGTCCTTGGAGAACATGATGTATGGTAAGAAGGTACTCAGCCGAGAGCCAGGCTCTTTTCAGGAAGGCCCAATTATCAATACAGAATCCAGAAAAGATGCTGTTGCCATGTTGGCAAGCAAAAACACTAGCTGCCGGCCCAGTGACCGTGAGGCAGAAATAGCTTCGGTCTCTGTTATGGATAGCTTGGAAGCAGGAGTAGCTCAAATGAACATTAAAAGTGGAAAATCTTTGTTGACACCCATTTCAAAAGAAAGGGAGCGCTGCTGCAGTGAGGCAGGGCAGAGACCTGAAAGCATACGGCAGCTGGAAGCCAAATGCTTACCTTCCCCTCCCTTGGATTCAGAAAATGAAAGTGGGTTTGTAGATATGTGCAGTCTTAGTGTCTGTGACTCTAAAAGAAATCTCTCATCAGATCAGAAATTAATTGATTTATTAGAAAACAAAAGTTTAGAAAATAAGTTGATTTTGAGTCAGAACCAGAGTGATGAGGAGGAGGAAGAGGAAGGTGAAAATGAGGAAGAAACTTTAGCCATGGCAGCAGGCACAAGAGAAAAGCCAGAGATTTTGCATCTCACGAAGCCCATTGCTAACATCCCAAGGGAAAAGAACCAAGGCTTCCATCTGGATGAAGCCAAGAAAGGAAGCCTAGAGATGGTGAGCCAGACTCCTGGACCATCAAGGGCATTTCCTCCAGCATCCTGTCAGTGCCACTGCAAACACATGGAAAGGTGGTTGCATGACCTCGGGAATGATGAATTTGAAGTGGAGAAATCCAAGGCTTATAACCCAGACCTGTACAAAAGCAAAGCCAATAATACCACAGTGGAAGGGGAACCCACTGCTATCCCATCAGAGCCATTTAAAGTGAAGCCTGAGCTTTTTAAAGAACCTTGGAAAGAAAGTACAGAAGGGAAAAAAGGTTTCTCCACATATGCTCCTGAAGGAAGTGAGCCCAAGTCAGAAGACATGGATTTCGAGAATAAAGATGATTATGACAGAGATGGGACCTGCCATAGTCAAGGTACAGTATGTAGAATCTTACAGTATTTTGGATAAACCAGTCCTCCATGAAAAGAAAGAGAAGGAAGGTGGGTGGAAAGGTCACAAGTTTTACGATTTCTGAAAGGGACCTACCTACTTTGACCGTGTGTTCAAACCAAAAGTCATGAATATTAGAATAGCTCAACAGTGATCAACCCAGAAAACTAAGGATGATCATTGACAGTCATAGCACTTTTTTTTTTGGTATCAGGGATCAAACTTGGGTCCTTGTGCTTGTGAGGCAGGCGGCAGATCCACTGAGCTAAATCCCCGGCCCCAGTCATAGCACTTCTGCTGCATCAGCCATGTGATTTAGACAGGGCTTATATGCTTTTATGCAATAGATGCAGTGTTCTTGCACTCGATCAGTTTCTCCAAACTGAGTAAAACCACTTTAGGACATCAGAGACCTGCAACTAAAATAGATGCCAGTAATTTGCAGGAACTCCAAAAATACAAATTACAAAAATACATAAACCACTTAACAGTTTACCTCAAGTGCCATTCAGGCAGCAAGTTTGTTTATCCACCAAGTGTTGCTTGGGCAGGTGTCCTTTCAACCAGTCGATTCTTGGATTCTTGTTTGCACAAGATAAACTTGTACATCTGTTTATTTGTATTACATTTTTTTGCATACTTTCTTCTTGTTGTTTGGTTTTTTTGTTAGTTTTTTTTGGGGGGGGGGTTTGTTCTTTTGGTACCAGGGATCAAACTCGGGACCTTGAAACGTTTGCGGGGCAGGCGGCAGAACCACTGAGCTGAATTCCCAGCCCTTTTGCATACTGTTTTATTTAGAACATTGTATTTGCCTTTGATGTTTGTTTCTAGTGAAATCTAATAATGAGTTCTGGTTATTTTCTTTTACTAATTCGTGTTTATTTTATTTGTGAAAAATAACCTATAATCTGGTCTACAATTTATAAAAATCCTTATCGTAAGTACTTTAGATATGATTTTTATACTTCTCCAGAACTCTGATATTCTTTTACAGTACAAAACAGACATGTTTGGGACACTTGAGACCAAATAGGAAGGAAGTGCCAAAAGATCTACAAAAGAAAAATTGTAAAAGAAAAAACTGAGAAAGGGAGAAATGCTAGCAAATCAGAGAGGAAAAGTCTATGAAATGGAAAGAGAAAAAAAGATGTCTCTTTATTGTCAACTATTCATAATACAGAAATGTTGGAACTTTGTTTTTTTTGGTACTGGGGATCAAACTTGGGACCTCGCACTTTTGAGGCAAGAAATGTTGGAACCTGAAAGAAGTTAAATTTTAAAAATTCCAATAGTGGTCAATGACTATAATAATTCTATGGGTAGTGTTGACAGAGTTCACCAAAATCTCACAAGGTATCCTGTAATCAAAAAGTGAGGAACGTCTCGGGCTGGGGATTTAGCTCAGTGGTTTCGCCGCCTGCCTCACAAGCTCAAGGACCCGAGTTCGATCCCTGGTACCAAAAAAAAAAAGTGAGGAAAAAATATTATTATAAAATATTCATGCACCTTCTGGAACAAACCATGTGGAACTCCTTTGTTATTTATTCAAAACAAGGGAGTTCAGAAAGTCATTAACAATTTAGATTAGGTCTAATAGACCAAATTGAAAAATATGGGAAGTGAAATGCCAATCCATCATCAGCATCTTCACCATTACGTTTAGTGGGTAGACATTTTATTGAAATTATACCACCCACAGAAAAAAAGGAAAGGCCAACATGACAGTGTTAAAGTGTGTTGTTCAAAGAAAGACAATAATGCAAAAAGAATTCGAAAAGAGACTAAATATTACTGTTCAGATTGTAACATCAGGTTGTGTATTGAATGTTTTAAGATACACCACACACAGAAAAATTATTGAATAAATTTGATAAAATTGCCATTGTTGTATTTCCTGTAATATTATCTTATAAAAATTAACAAAAAATGCAATTTTTTGGTTATCCTGTATTTAAATAATTGGACCGGTAAGTGGTTAAGTTGGGCATTGAAAGCAGCATTTATTTGGTTTAGATTCTTTTCAGTAGCTCAACACAAAAATAATACAATTATAAGTAACTAAAAAATAGATTTGAGGGCCGGGGATTTAGCTCAGTGATTCCTGCGCTTGCGCAGCGAGCGGCGAAACCACTGAGCTAAGTCCCCGGCCAATTTGACCTTTTTAAATAGGGAGATCGTAGGTAAGGATTCAAGTTAGAAGAAATTTCTAAATGTTAAAAAAAATCTAAGTGGCCCTAAAATTCTTTATGCTTTGTGGGAATATAAATATAGCGATCAGGAATCCTGAGGAACAACAACACATGAATTGTACTTGTTTTTATTTCCTCAGATTCAAGAGGACATATTAGGGTGAAAAATAGCTCCTTTATTCTTGCCATTATTTAAAACAAAAACAACCCTGTTGTTGTCTGCGTGGTGTCAATGGTGGCTCTCAAGGAAACTCACCCGACCTCTTTTCCTAGGACAGTGATTCTGTATTACACAGGGAAAGAGAAGAACAAAGCTAAGCTTCTTAAATTGTCTAGCATCTTTTTATTTTTTTGTTTTTTTAAATTTTTTGGTATGGGGGATTGAACTCCGGTCCTTGCGCTTGTGCAGCAGGTGGCAGAACCACTGAGCTACATCCCCAGCCCGTCTTTTTATTTTTAAACTCCCCCTACTTTTGGTTTTGGTCGCTGATTAATGACTGTCTTGGGAAGGAACAATTATGAACCCAAATCAAAATTTACATGCTAGGTAGGATAAGGACTGAGAAACTAAACTAAAAATAGCTTGATGGAATTGTGGCCCCAGCAACCCAGGAAGAGCCAATCTGCAGTCACGCCCCATTCCGGCTTCCATCTGGATGAAGCTGAGAAAGGAAGCTTCCAGGTGGTAAGCCAGACTCCTGGGCCACTGAGGCCCTTTCCTCCAGCAGCCATTAGGGATCTCTGCCATGTGTTAAATTACAAAACCCACATTGCTTTTTGAACCTTGTTGTGGGAAAAATCACCAAATAATCAGTCTTTGGAAACTCGAACAGTTAAATGAGCACAGTATAAATGTGATTGAGAGAAGAAAATAATTTCCTCTTTCCCTTCTTTGATGTTAGGCCAGCCTTACCTGAATCAAAGCAGACCCGGCTGCCAGTCGTGGACCTGGTGATCCCCATAACTGGATAAGCATTGAGTACCAGCATTGGTGGGGTCCCCTACACCAGTGCTTCTAAAAGTAACTTTGCAGAGGCCAGTGGGGATTCTTCACACACTGGAAATACAGGATAGGTGATACAGGAAGGTTAGCTGTCTTTGGAGCCTAGAAATCTGCAGTCCTGACAGTCCATTGCTCCTGGCCTCTTGATTCCTCAGCATGTCCAGCATCCCCTTCCTGGGTATTCCCTCTCTACCAGCCTACCTAAGTAGATTCTTCCCTTTTTATTTCCCATCACAATACCTTGTTTCCTTCTCTTTCTAGCACTTGTCATGGCTTATAATTTTCGTTATTCCTTTATTGCTACTGCTCTCTTGTCTTCCCTCATGAAACTGAGAACCTGAAGGTCCAGGCCATGGCTCTTGTTTATTCTAGAGACTACCAAGCCTAGCAAGTCCTATTCATAGTAAGGGGTCTCTGCAGCTCCACAGGAGACTCACTGCACAGTCAGAAGTGAAATCTCCACATCTCTTAAGGATAAACATTTTTTGTCATTTCACAAAGAAAAAAGGCCCATAGCGTTTATGCCTTGGACACTTATTTCATTGCCACCTGTTCATTCCATCACTACTGATAGGTGGGTCTTTGCGGATCTACTTCACATTGATAAAACTTTTGCCATTATTTAAACTTGGAAGAATGAGTTGCATTTCCATTTTCTTCTATCAGGGAAGTAATTGAGGTGTTCCGGGGATTTTTTGCATGGGGGGAGAGGGTGGCAGGGTCTCACTATGTAGTCCAGGCTGGCCTTGAACTCACTGTGTAGCCCCGGCCAGCCTTGAATTCATGGCAATGCTCCTGCCTCAGCCTCCTGAGTGTCTTTGCATTATTTTTTACATGAATCAGATCTATTTTACCTTTGTTATAAGATCTGTGAATTTTAATTCTTCCTCATTGATATCACCCTCTACTGTGTTACATTACATACTACATATACCGTCCCTTCAAATGTGTCAAAGTATTGTAATGTTCAGTTTCTCCTTGTCCACTATACCAATGAGAAATGTGGTCATTCATCTCCTCTTACTCTTGGATACACAGAGAAATTTCCCTTCTCTTTTGTTGTTGGAGTGTGACGATTTAGTTCTCCTGCCTGGAAATAGAAGATATAGTAATCAGTATTCAATTTGAAATAGCACAGAGTGGGATAATTTTTAGAAAAGACAAATCAGATGTCCTAATCTCTCAGATCACTGCTATCTCCTAAGTGCTTAATTGGTTTTTTAACCTCTTTTCCCAGACTATCCAGGGAAATTCTCTGAAGAGGAGAGCAAGAGCTCAGCATCAGGTGTTGCAGGAGACCTTGGGGATGACCCACAGGAGGCCCGTGCTCCTACCATTGCTCAGCTGCTGCAGGAGAAAACCCTCTACTCCTTCTCAGAGTGGCCAAAGGTATCTCCCAGAGCTTGCACACTCCACCTCAAGCATTTTCAGCTGCAATTATTTCAAGCCTTATAAAGTGTAACTATGAAACAAACTGAGGAATGTTCAGTATTTTTAAAGGGTAGTAGTTATGTCACATTTAGCATTAAAGATGTATGCACTTGACTAATTAAGCCATAAGATGAGTGTATCAAATTGTCCTCGTATTTCTAGCACCGTGAATTTAATCTTCATTCCAGACTAGAAATTTACTGTAAGGCTTATAAAGTGAGTCTGTTTGAGTGTTCTTTTCCTCTTTTTTTTTTTTCCCCCCAAGCTTACTATATACTGTTTTTATTTTTTAATATTTATTTTTAGTAATACATGTTTGTAGTACATAATGATTACATTTATTATGAGAAGTTGGTACATGCACATAATACATCTTAATTCTCTTCTAATACCCACCCCCCACCCCACCCCCCACCCGCACTCCTTGCATTTCTTGGTCTCCTTCCCATCTGAGTGCTCTTTTCTGATCACCTCCTTTGGATCTCAAAGAACTTTGCTCGGGGCTTACTTCTCAAAGCTGGTGTTTTTTTTCCCCAGGATCGGGTGATAATTAATCGCCTAGATAGCATCTGCCATGTGGTGTTAAAGGGGAAGTGGCCTTCCAGCCAGCAGTATGAGCCCTCAGGCATACTGTCCACCCCAGTCTTGGCCAACAGTGCTGGTTCTCGGAACAGCCTCTCAGAGCCAGAAGCGGCAGAACACAGTTTCAGCAGTGGTGCCACACTGGCGGCTCAGGTCCAGAAGGTAAGACCATAAGGGTGGTGTGGACCACAGAACAACAAACTGTGACCACATTCCATTTCACATTTGGTTGTTCAGTCAACAAGTACCCACTGAATGGACAGTGGGATGTTTGAGTTTTTTGGTTTTTGTTCTTGTCAAGCCATTACTATTAATTAAAGAATTTGGACTTGATCCTGTAGGTTGTGGAGAGCTATTAAAAAGTTTAGGGATGGGCCAGGGATTTAGCTCAGTCGTTTTGCCGCCTGCCGCACAAGCACAAGGACCCGAGTTTGATACCCGGTACCAAAGAAAAAAGTTTAGGGCTATAGCACAAGGTAAAAAGCAGGGTTTTACAGCTCAGCTGAAGTCTGTGGGTTGGCAGAGGAGGTGACGAGAAGGGAGAAGATGCCTCAGCTGGGGGCCAAGTGGGGAACTAATGCAGAGAGAAAGCTTTAGACCAAGTTAGAGGCAGAGTGAAGACAAAGAGAGGGAGAAACTTGATGACTGGTAATATGTAAGGAGAAGGAGGAGTGATGGATATGTAGTCCTTAGATGACTGAGAGAACAATGGCAGCTGGTAGAAATTTGGAAATCGAGGCAAGATTAAGCATTTCTGTTTGAATATGATGAATTTTTTGAAGTTAGTTGTTAGTATACTGGTTCTCATTCTTGACTGCTATCAGAATCAGAAGGGACCTTGAAAAGTTACTGATTCTAATTTAATTAGTCTGGGTAATGGCCTACATATTAGGATTGTTTTTTCTTTTTTTGACTTCCAAATGATTCCTATTTACAGTTGAGGCTGAGAATCCAAGTCATAATCGTGCAACTGCAAGTGTAGTCTATGACTAGCAACTTTGTCAGCATCTGGGAACCTGTTAAAAATGCAGTCTTAGGCTCTGCATGCCCACCAAAGTAGAATCTGCATTTTAACAAGCCAACCAGATGATGTGGTACTAGCATTTAAGAAGGCTTGAGTTCATAGAACTTCTAAGAAGATGAGTAGGGAAGTCAAACCAGGAGTTGGAGCTACTTCGGCCACAAAAGTGGCATTCAAACCTCTTTTGCCATGTGTGTGTTCACAGGAGAGCTTCTTAGCTCCAGTATTCACAAAAGATGAACAAAAGCACAGACGTCCCTATGATTTTGAGGTGGAGAGGGATGCCAAGGCTCGGAGCCTAGAACAGTTCTCTGCCACCCACGGGCATCCCCCCATCGTCCTCAATGGCTGGCATGGGGAGTCAGCTATAGACCTCTCCTGCTCATCAGAGGGGTCCCCAGGAGCCACATCCCCTTTCCCAGTGAATACCAACACGCCTAAGATTGGGGCCATCGGTTCACTTCAAGGAGCCCTTGGCATGGACTTGTCTGGGATCCTGCAAGCTGGGCTCATCCACCCAGTGACTGGACAAATTGTCAATGGAAGCCTCAGAAGAGATGATGCTGCCATGAGGAGGCGGAGAGGAAGACGGAAACATGTTGAAGGAGGGATGGACCTCATCTTTTTGAAGGAGCAAACACTTCAGGCGGGAATCTTGGTGGGTATACAAGACCCCTAAAAGTACAAACATTGACCCTTCTACATAGAGAAATAAACCCTTCTTTCTCAGGCACTGAAGTATTTTGGTTTGTGAATGAATCTTTTATCCCTGTTTCAGTTGGCCTATTTATTTTCTCTGATTATGAGTTACCTGCCTCCATCTTTTCTAGAAATAGATAGACACTAACCATTAATGGCCCTTAATCTGCATGCAACCTGGAGATGAACCATGAGATCATGTCACTTCAAATAGAAGCAGCCCAAAGCCTCCAGTGTCTCAGAAGGGCCACAGCCAATTGAATAAGCAAAGAATGAGGACAGAGTTGAGTTTTTGCTTCTCTAGCATAGTGAGGCTCTCCAGGAGCCAAGGTGTGGGAGAAGAAGCAGAAGTCAGGACCAGCTGAATGTTGATCCCCAGCTATACTATCTGATATTGGGCGACAGCAGACAAAACACTTAAGTCTCACATTTCTTTGTATAAATTGGGGAGCAACCGCTACTGCAGAGGGTTGCTGTGACTCTCGGAGACCACACTGAGACAGTACACTCTAGACTCAGACGTTAGACATAGTGGTGCATGCTTATAATCCCAGCAGTCTTACAGCCTGAGGCAAGAGGATTTCGAGAAGCAAAATAAAGAATAAATTAGGGCTGGAGATGTAGCTCAGTGCATAAGCCCAGGGTTCGATCCCAAGTACCCCATATATACATATGTACATACATACATACATGCATGCATGCATGCATGAATACTTGAGATGTTGGTGAACATTTGAGGAAGCCAGAAACTGTGTGCCTGACCAGGAGAAATCCCCTTCATACTGTGCTTAATGTTGTATTTTGAGTTTCCCCATTTATTGGATTTTGAGCCCCAGAATAGGAATTACATATTGTGTTTTATTTTAAAAGAAATAATGCCATTATTCATTGGGTACCTACTGTGTGGCAGGCATTGTGTTCAGGATTTTTCATGATTGTCCTATTTGATCCTCACAACAGCCTTGTGAAGCTAAGTGTTTTATAGATGAGTAAACTGAAGTTTAAAAGCATTAAATAATTTACCCAAAATTATCCAGCTGCTAAGTGGCCAAACAGGAAATCCAAGCTAAGGACCTTGTACTCTAGATGCTGAGAGCTTCACTGCCTAAGTTACATTATTTGGTATACATCTTCCTCTTAGACTTCCTATATAATTTAGGAGGTTTAAATGTCAAGTTCTTTCCCTACCTAATCCTTCAAGCTTATTTTAAGTTACATTTTTTTAAAAGTAGAAATCCATGATTTCTCTGTAATACTCATAGAATTACAATGGAATGGCAGGTTAAAATTTTTTTCCTTGTTTTCACAGTGTTTTTTAACACATTCCCACCAGCGTGAACCGTTGGTGGCACAAGCATAACTGTCCCATCAGGCAGCTTGTACCCACCAGTGGTTCAGAGCTGCCCAACAGCAGGACTTATGAATTAAGGCCCCATCATGAATCAGTTAAATTTATTAATGCAGACACTTATTTAGCACTGGTATTGTATTTTGCAAGTAGACCCCAGTCTAGGCAATGGTAACCTATAGATGAGTAAGGCAGGTAGTCAAACTATAGAGAGACAATGAGTGAGCAGGTCATAGTGTAGCATTTGCTGTTACCTGAGAGAGTCATGAACAGGGTGCTATGGGGACAGGACCTGGAACAGCCAGTGTTGCCTAGGACAGTCAGTGATAACAGGAAATTGGAGCAATCAGGATGGAGTTGGTTTGGCGCATAGACGAGGGAGAAGGTCACTTCAGTAGAAAGAGCATCCAACCTGTACAGTACCAGTGGTCAGTTGCGATTGTATATGGATCTAATTCAAGCACTCCAGCCATGTCAGGGTAAAAATAGGTGGAAGCCAGGCGAGGTGGTGCATGCCTATAATTCCAGCACTCAGGAGGATGGCCTTGAGTTCAAGGCCATGCTGGCTACATAGTGAGTTCAAGGCCAGCCTGAACTACATAGCAAGACCCTGTCTCAAAATAAATAAATTAAAAATTTTTTAAAAAATAAATAGGTAGAAAAGTTTAAAGAACACCTTACATATTTAACTTTTAGGAACTAGTTTTCCTTCTGTTTTAATTAACTACACATACTCATTAGATATTCATTTTTCCTTTGTCCAGGAAGTCCACGAAGATCCAGGACAGGCCACCTTGAGCACTACACACCCTGAAGCCCCAGGACCTACCACCTCGGCCCCTGAGCCAGCAGCAGCAGCCAGTGGCCAGGCTGAGAAAGCCATTCCCAGCAAGAGCTTGCTTGACTGGCTGCGGCAGCAGGCTGACTACTCCTTAGATGTTCCTGGCTTTGGGGCAGTAAGTGTTTGTTGGTGCTGCCTAAGACTGCTGTTAAATTCCTCCTAACTTGGAGCTATTTTTGATCAGCGCATGCTGAGGGAAACCAGAAGGTGGAAGCTATTTGGGAGAAATCTATGTTGATTGAGAACATTTTAAAGTCGATTTTGTTTTGTATTATTTTTGTTTTTTAAAGTTTAAATTTTTGGCCAGGCATGGTGGCACATGCCTGTGATCTCAGCACTTGGGAGGCTGAGGCAGGAGGATCACCACATGTTTGAGACCAGCCTGGGCTACATAGGGAGTTCAAGGCCAGCCTGGACTACATAGCAAGACACTGTCTCAAAGAAAAAATAAATAAAGTTTAAATTTTTGTTAAATCCTCCAGTAACAGAAATTACAGCCCACATCATAATACTGTGCCAAGAAGTATATATGCACAATTTTAAGAGGATAGAACATGCCTCTTTGCCCCCCAAAATGACAAGATGTCATAAGCTCACAGAGAATTCTTGAGGTTGCATAAACTCTACCATTTGATGAAAATATTCCAAGTTAATATATTACTACAGGGGTTGAGGGGCTGCATTCTTAGTTACAGTTACTGGTTTGGGTCATAACCTTCAAGTCATCTTGCTGCTTTTGCTCTAAAACTTCCAGTTAGGAATCTTTAGGAGGCTCCTGAGCTGATATTTTTTCTTGATTTTTCTTTTCTCACTTGCTCATTTACCCTATCACCATGTTTGTCCACGGTACATGTGACTAATAAGATGCATAGGTAGAGAGTGCACAAGAAATAAGAGAACGGATTCACAGGTGCATAACTGATGACATACAAAACCACCTGGGTGGGTTGCAGTGGAGAGAATATCAGAGGAGCAGGCTAGGAATTCAGCAGTGCCCTGGGAAGCTGCTGGGTAAGTTGGGTGCTCTAATCTTAATGGCTCAGGGCCCACACAGCCTGTTTTCCAGCTTGCTGCAGGAATTCTGGTGCTCCAAGAAGAGAAAGCCTAGGTGAGGGCTGGCAGTAGGATCCTGTGCAGCGGGCCATCAATGAGAAAATAACAAAACAGCTAAAAAGCACCCCTCTTCTCAGAAGACTCTGTGACAGAATGTTTTGTAATATGGTCTCCATTTGCCTCCTAGAATTTTTCAGACAAACCAAAGCAGAGGAGGCCACGCTGTAAAGAACCTGGAAAATTAGACATCAGCTCTCTGAGTGGAAAAGAAAGGGTTCCTGCTGTCCCCAAGGAGCCAGGACTGAGGGTAGGAAGAAGGTCACGGGTGTGGGGGCAAAGGGAGCATCCTCTTGGAGCTACTCGTTGCATACTTAAGAGAAAGCCCCAGATGGAAGTAGGTAGCTGAGAAGTGGGTGACATTTTGCAAAGGACAAGAGGCCAGCACAGGAAGTTGGTAAACAGTGTTAAGTGGTGCCGAGGGCATTTTTGAGCAGCAGTGTGACTTTCCATGATTATTTGTTTCAACCTTTACTTCCTAAACAATTAAACCATTCCCAGTGCCTGTTTTTGTCTCTATTTTAGAATTATAAGAGAAAAGAAAACTTAACCCTGGGCAGCAGTGTTGCCCAGTGTTTACCAAATTTCATTATTGGAAATTTTTATTTCTTATCCAAGTGTTTTTGACTTCCATTTAAGATGCTTTTTCCTAGTACATCCTCACTAGCAATGAAAAACAGCTGATTCCAAGCACTGCCCTTTTCCTGTTATAGAATCATGAGCCTGGAAGGGACTTCAAAGACATCTGCAGAATACTTGGAGTGTAACGAATCTGGGTTAATTATAGTTTACAGATGAGTATTAATTTGGACTAAAATAACCATAACCTCTAGGGGGCAGCACTAACATTTCATTTGAAAATAACATTAAGCATGGGCATATTGCACATCAGTGAGCTTTTAACCTCCTCAAATTGTATCCTCTCCAAGTAGGAGCTTCTGAAAGTCTTCTTGGGGACATTTGCTCTTCCCAGGCTGCTCCATAAACTCCTGCTGTCCTGAACACTGTCTCTTCAGTGCTGTACCAGCTGCAGCTTCCCTGAGTATGTTCTTTCTTGGTAGGATTGCCTGAGTATAGTTTCTTACGTTAGCTGCAAAAGACCACCCACCCTAGTCATTTCCTCTTTCTGCAGAAAGGAATTATTTAATGTTCCCAGAGAATTTGTCGCTGGCTTTGTTACTCACCGTGCAGCTCCATAACAACTGTTCTCGTTCATCAGTATGCATGACCACAGTCAGAGCAAGGCCTGGGCCCAGTTCCCCAAGTTTGTCCTCGTGGAAAAGCTGTCCTTCTTACCTGCTCTGTTGTCAGAAAATGTCTTTACCAGCCCCTTCTTGGACCTATTTGTGCTATATGCGCAGATCCGGTTTCTGTTTTTATCCTGTCCTTCCTCACCTTTCCCCTTGTGTTTCGTGCATGGCAGGTGTCTCCATTAAGTCATCAGGTAAAGGCCTCCAGCTCCTTTCCTCATTGGAGCCCCTGAGCTCTTGATTTAGACATGTCGGACAGCTGTGTGCTTTCCCCCTTGACTTTCTCACTTCTATTTGTCTAACAATTTCCGTCACTTCTCTGGAAGCTAATGTTCATTCCAACTCTGCAGACACTGGCCCTTTCCAGAATATCTAATTCTAAGTTGCTCTTGCAAGCCAGTTTCCTCCCAGAGATACATTTTTCCTCCTTGGTTAAGTAAACACATTCCCTGCCTCTGAGGCCCTTTTTCTGCAGGAAGGCAAGAATGGGAAGCTCTTGTCCATGTGGTCCTTGGGGCCCTCAGCCTTTCCAGCAGGGACAAGCCTATGTCCTCCACTTGGCTCCAGGTGGGCTGCGTGTGCCTGCAGCTCTTCCTGGGACCTAAGCCCTCCAGGATGTTCTGCACCCCTTCTTCTCACAGAAACTCTTCATCCAAGTGAGTGCTATAACAAATGGCTTATAGACAACAGAAATTATTTCTCATAGTTCTGAAAGTTGGGAAGTCCAAGATTAAGATCTGGCCTCTGGTAAGGGCTCAAGCCTCACAGATAGTCATCTTCGTGCTGTTTCTTCACATGTAGGAAGGAACAGACAAACTCTCCAGGGTCTTTTATAAGGACACACCTCTTTCATGACTGTATAACCCTATGATCTAATCACTCCCCAAAGACCTCACCTCTTTACGCCTTTGTTAGTAGGATTTCATCATATGAATTTGGGGGGGAGACAAACTCTTAGTCCATACCAGAAACCCTACCCCTTCTAGAAATGCATAAAAATCTCACAAGGAACTCCCTTCCTCTATTCTCTGAGGTCACATAGCCCTTCTGCTATGTGTGCTATAGTTTAGGTGGGAGCAGTCCACAGATTTGGCATAACACAAGCTACACAGAAGGCACTGGGCCTCAGCTTTGTAATGCCTGCTACATGGTGGTTGCTTATTAACTATATGTATGCACACATATTTAGTTTATATATGTAAATTATGAGTATATGTTATAAGTAAATATGTTTTTATTTTTGCTGAGCCATATGACAGTAAATTTTAGAAGTGATACATCACTCCTGAATACTTAGGCATGCATCCCCTAAGAACATTTTCCTTTGTAATTATTTCCATTACCTTGCATGTGATTATTAATAAGTTCTGATATCTAATTCATATTCAGATTTCACCAGTTGTACAAAAAGCGTCCTTAAGAGCTGGCTTCTGCTGGTTTGGTTTGGGGAATATTAAGTGAAGAGCCACACATTGCATTTGGTTTTTGGATGTCTTTTCACCCAGTGAGTAGTTGTTATGATACAGGGATGATATAGATGAAGTAGGACCTCAAATGATATAAGGGAAATATTATAATTTCCAACCTGTTAGATGTCTGATACATCAAGTTTGTGTTCCCTAAAATCAAAGAATGAATTCTAGGAACAACAGAGGTTAAGAATGGGAACTACTGGGCTGGGGATTTAGCTCAGTGGTTCCGCCGCCTGCCTCACAAGCACAAGGTCCAGAGTTCGATCCCTGGCACCCAAAAAAACCAAAAAACAAAAAAAAAGAATAGGAAATATTGGACCAGGGATTTAGCTCAGTGGTTCTGGCACCTGCCTCACAATCTCAAGGTCCCAAGTTGGATCCCCAGTACCGAAAAAAAAAAAAAAAAAGAATAGGAAATATTTATTGAGAGGATAGCCCTTGAGAGGCAGGAGGGGTCTTTAATGGATAGCCAGGGACCCCAGTTCCAGGGAAGTTTTATAGAGCAAAAACCACATGGGTACAACGTGGGTTAAAGCTGTGATCAACCAATACGATTACAAGTATAGTCAGTTAGTTAATAGTGATCCAGTGGGGAAGGAAACAAGTCATGTAACAAGTGTGCATGGAAAGAACAAAGACTTTTTCTAGGAAATGATGGATCTGGAGGTCTAGATCACCCACTATGGTGACTGATGTCTAGCTAAGACTTCAGTAGAACAGGTGTTACCACTTATCTTGTCCTTTGGGGAAGCAGGCCTGGTCATTTCATCATTATCTTGAGGCCTGGTCTCCAACAGACACATCTCTGGCCACAGTTGTAATGTGTTTTACTTTGTCCTGACTTGAGGACCTAGCCCTATCTGACTGCCTATAATATTTCTACATAACTCAGCTGTCTATAATAATTGGGTGAACCTGTTAAGCTTCCGGGGCAGAGTAAAGGAAGCTTTGATGGCCACCTTCTCTAACCTCCACCCAAGAGTTTTAGAGTCGGAGTAAACATTGTTGTGTATTGAGGATTTTTAGGTAGGAATATGCCCATGCAGTCATCTGGAAAAGCAACTTTGCCCGTGGTGTTGCTTGAATGTAAGGACTCTCCTTTTCCTTGCTTTCTCTGCCTCCCCTGGAAAAGGAAGCAGGTTTGCTCCCAGGGTATAATTACCAAGAGAGACAGCTGCCAAAGCCCGATGTGGACGCTGTGTGTGGTCGCTGAGCTGCTGGGAGGGGCACCTGCCTGGGGTGGGTAGCAGCTGGGTGACTGGAGCAACTCTCCCTCCACAGGAAGTGGTAAATGCTGACTTCCTCTGTTAGAATTTCTCTTGCTGTGGTGTAGATGAAGAGCTCCTTTCTGCCCCTAGCCCTTTTACTGTTGCTCTCTAGACCTGAAGAGAAAAGACTAGCCTGTTCCTTTTTTAAAAGCTCTCATTTTTGAAAGGGCCCTACATTCTCTCTGTAGCTGTAGTTCTCATAAAGGACAGAGAATGGGTGTTTGTGGACATCCTGATGCCTGAGGAGTATTCTGTGTACCAAGCAGACAGGGCTTCATAGGCTGGTCTTAAATGAGTTATTTAGTCCTAGATACCCTGATGAGGAACTCAATTTATGGCAGACTGTTTGAAAATAAGGTGGAGGTATTATTCAACAAAGTGCTGGGCTTGTTTTCTTCCTAACAGAAAGACTTCTGATATCAAACATGCATCTCACAGAGTTATAAGGGAATGTGTGTATATAAAAGAAGACATTCCACAGTACCTTTCCCTGGCTCTTGACTGTGGGTTGCCTGCAGGCAGGAGGCCTTAGAGAAGCCTTGAGGGGAGTTGTGCTTACCTGGCCAGGGCCCTACGCCAAGGTTATGAGCCATAAAGGGCCCAAGATTGCACAGGGGAAACAGAATGTCTGGCTCAGAATGAAGTGGTTTGCACTGATGAACTCAGGAAAAACTGGTAAAAAGTCATCTTCTTAGCTTGGTCCTGTCTATTAGATCTTACTTTCTCTCTTTAGGAACAAGAACTAGCCAGGGCTATCTCCCTGGTGATTGTCCACAGAGCTGGGACATGCACTTGCCCAGAACAAACCATCTTCACACCTAGCCAAGTGGCTGGTCATTTTGGGAAGAAGAGGAACATGATATGGAAAGAGTCCTGGACTATTGCCTGCTCTGTCCCTAACCAGGGAAATCCTTGTCCTTCTGTTAGTGAAAGGGAAAGGCAACCAAACATGACTCTTAGAGATTCCTTCCAGCTCTGTGATAGTAAACCAAGTTTTTTTGAGAAGAATTTTCTCCTGAGAGTTGCCATCTCAAAGCTTTTTATCCATAATGGGCTAGTTTTTCTTGAATATTCTTTGGATAGTTGAATGAAAAATAACTATGTCTGAGGAGTCAGAAATATCAAATGCACATATTTCCACATGTCTGTGAATCTGTGAGTTCTCAGTGAAGTGTCCGTGGTAGTAGTGTGAGCCTTAGTGTTGTTGTGATGGTTAGTTGAGATGGTGCAATTGAGCCCTTGGCTTGGTGTCTGGCACATGGTAGGTGCTTCTTTAGCTGCTGCTTTTCCTGTTAACCACCACTCCTTCCTGAACACTGCTCTGTGCCAGTTTCCCTGCTGCTCACTGCTCCCTGCTCCCTGCTCCCTGCTTCCACTCCCTGCTGGGGAAATGGACACAGCCCAACAGCTTCTCCCCGGAGAGCCCCCTGCACATGTCCTCAGAGTGCCCTGAGAGCCAGAACCAGTGTTGCCAGCTATCTTTGCAACTACCCCTTAAGCAAAACTTTGTTGAGTTTCCTAAGAATTTTACTCATTTTGGGAGAAGAGAGTGCAACAAATGGGAAATGCCAGAGACATGAATCAGTTTTATAAATCAGTCCATGGGCAAACGCTAAATAGACTTAAATAGACTTAGCGCCTCTTCGGCCCCGTCCACAGTCTCAGCCCTTAGATTAGCTGCCCTGACTTCTCTCTCCACGTTCTCTAGGACTCCAGGTCCTAGTATTAGGGGTTGGGTTTTTTGGGGGGTGTCCTTCTGGTGTCTCTTAGTGAGATCCACACACACCCCTTTTATTGCCCCAAGTGTCTGCTCCATTGAGAAGGGCAGCCAGGTCCTTGCTTCTTATTCTCAAAGACAGAAAGGAGGCTGTGAGCTAGGAGAGCCTCAGTCAGCTGCTTCTTGCCAGATTCCTGTTGCCCACTCACTCCAGACTGGCAGAAGGGAAGGTGTTTACACAAAGGAGAGTCCTGAAAACGCACCAGGAGTACCTCCTAGAGACCCATGGAACTGGAGGCTGATTGAGCTCTCCCACCTCACACTGCTTTGCCAGCTCCACATTCCAGCCTCACAGCCAGGACACTGTTCTCAGTATGAATCCAGTGTCTTCGGACCCATCAGTACCACCCTGAACATCCTAGCTTCACCATTGCTCAAATCAAGGCAAGGTGGTAAAGAGACACTGGCTTTATACCGACCATAGGAAGGAGACAGTGGGGTGAGAAGGGCCACTGCACTGCAGTGTGGCTGGGAAGGGCTGGCTGACCTCCCAGGCACCAAGAGGGAAGGGCTTTTTATCTTCCCCTTCTGTACAAGAAGACTGTCCACCCGACAACATGAATATAAGTCACCTTCTGTGCAGATAGAGGGGAGCTACTAGTAATTGAACCCAGGGCCTTCATACGAGCTATATCCCTGGCCCTTTTTATTTTTCATTTTGAGACGGGGTCTCACTAACTTGACCAGGCTGGGCTCAGACTTGTGGTCCTCCTGCCCCAACCTCTTTCAGCATGTGCCACTGCACCCAGTTTTAAGTCACTTTTTTTAAAATCCTGTGGACATACTTTACTTGATAAGAGCAGTGAAAAGTGGAGGGCAATAGAGAGAAAGGGATATGCGTAGTTATCCAGGGAGGAGCACAGGGATTGTGGGCAGTAAGTCGTGAAAGAAATGGCTCCCTTTCAGTGGGGAAAACATTTTTCTCTTTAAGTGGAGGTTGTTTGCATCATCTGTGAAACAGATTCAGAGATTAATCCATCGTAATTGCAATGGTTGGTTTAATTACCTCTCTGCCTCCAGACCCTGTTTTCCAGGTGGCCGTTCCCAGCTGCATCCTTCCTGCCCCTAAGATCCTGAACCACCTTCTCAGAGAAAGGAGGGTATAGGGCCACAGCCTGGGCTTTCCTTGTCACCATGCTGCTGCCTTCTCACTGCCACCGTTAAGGCACTGTACTCT
The DNA here is from genome assembly GCF_000247695.1 of Heterocephalus glaber. Next base: position 12,853,834 of record NW_004624790.1, read on the forward strand.
GATTCTGTGTGGCATAATTCTCCTGGTGTGTGATGAGGAAGGGTCCAAATGTGTAATGCTAGAAGCGCTGTGAGCAGAATGCTAACTGTGAAGCTTTTTACTAATGAAGAAAGTTGGAGAGTAAACTTCCAAAGAGAAGAAAAATACATGGGGTGGGGGTGGGGGTCCCAAGCAAGCTTTGCCTCCTGTGAGTCAGGTGATGTGTTAGATACTCCACTGTCAGTGACTTTAAGATAGGTATTGTTATCATTTTTCTCCAAAACTGACGTGTTAACTGACTCTCCTGAGCCCCACAGCAAGAGTGCTGCAGAGCCAGGATTTAAAAACTAGAATCCGTCTGGCTCCAAAACCCTGTCTTGCATTCTGTGCTTTGTTGCTTCGATACAAACCTTACTGTGTCATGACGAACGTGAATGTTGCCTCCTGGTGAAGGGGTTACAGCCTTGAATCTCAGCAAGACCCTGTGCATCTTCAATGCTGGTCTCCAACTCCTGGTTCTCTGCTAGCTTCTCACACAGTGGACCCTGCTCTTGCCAGTGAGAGTATTGGAAGCACTGCTTGGCGGTGACAGGCACCCTGGTTGTTCCCAAGCCACCAAATGCTCTTGACCTGCGTGAGCCCTTCGTGGAGCTGGGGACAGTGCAGAGCCCCAGTCATCATCACCCCAAGCTGACCCCCTGCAATCCAGTAACCTTCAGCATCTTATGTTTCTTTGTCCTTTTCAGGGGTTTCTCCCAGAAAACAAGTTCAATCACACCCTGGCTGAGCCTGTACTTCGGGATGCAGGCCCCCGCAGGAGGGGGAGGCGGCCTCGGAGTGAACTCCTCAAAGCTCCAGCCATTGTGGCAGACTCTCCCTCTGGAATGGGGCCACTATTCATGAACGGGTTGATTGCAGGCATGGACCTGGTGGGATTGCAGAATGTGAGAAATATGCCAGGCATCCCTCTCACCGGGCTGGTGGGTTTCCCAGCTGGCTTTGCAACCATGCCTACCGGTGAAGAGGTGAAAAGCACCCTCAGCATGCTGCCCATGATGCTGCCAGGCATGGCCACAGTACCCCAAATGTTTGGTGTTGGGGGACTCCTCAATACTCCCCTGGCAACCACCTGCACATCTACTGCTCCAGCCTCTCTCTCAAGCACAACAAAAAGTGGTACGACAGCCATTGAAAAGACTGCAGAGGACAAACCCAGCAGCCACGATGTAAAAGCAGACACATTAGCTGAAGACAAGCCTGGTCCTAGTCCATTTTCTGATCAGTCTGAACCCACAATAACTGCTAGTAGCCCTGTGGCTTTTAACCCATTTCTCATCCCAGGAGTGTCTCCTGGACTCATTTACCCATCCATGTTTCTCTCCCCTGGTATGGGCATGGCTCTGCCAGCCATGCAGCAGGCCAGACACTCTGAGATAGTTGGCCTGGAGAGCCAGAAGAGGAAGAAGAAGAAAACAAAGGGGGACAACCCAAACCCCAACCCAGAGCCTGCTCCCAGCTGCAAAAGGGAGCCAGGCCGTGATCAGAACTGCATCGAATCTAGTACCCCTTTACCCCCAGAGAGAGAACATGTGGCACAGGCTGGAGAAGGGGGACTCAAAGACTCCAATAATGACACCAATTAGAACTTTTTCGTTTAAGAAATTATTGTGACTTGTAAGTTTCTTATCCCATAAAGGTTTGTTACTTCCCTCACTTCACCTTCATAAGAACCTGTGTTTCCATAAGTAATATGACCTACCTAATTTCCTGTTTGAGAACTATGGTAACAGATGTTAATAGTTTCAGGGTCTTGCCACTTTGTTAGATAAGTGTCGTCTACCTAGTCTAGGAGGCACAGAATTCTCATTCAGTTATTCAGTCGTTCATTCCAGCAATTGTAGTTAATACAGTACTTGGTGACACACCCTGCCCCCTTCTCTTCCAAGTTTCCCACTTATCTGAGAAAAATGGCAAAAGAAAGCTGTCCAGGATTTACCATTGAAGGATCGAAGAACAGATACAAAGAGGAGCTCTTTTTCTTGTGAGCTAGGTTGAATAGGAAAAATGTAGCAAGAACACCAAAAAGCACAGAAAAAGGAAGTGCTGGTGTGTATTTTTGAGTTAAAATATATCCCTATTTTATCATGATTTCTGAATGAGTAGTATAGTCCGAAGTTTATAACTAATGGTTGAAAATGCATATATTGATTTTTATTTTGTTTGGTACTGAGGATTTAACTCAGGACCTTGCACTTGTGAGGTAGGCGTGGTGCCACTGATCTAAATCCCTGGCCTTTGATTTCTTTATAAAAAACAAAAACGTTGCCAGTAGTAATATAATTTCCCCCGTCATGGTTATTCAGTTACATGCAGGAAGAACTAATACTAGCTGACTAGGCATTATTTTATGTATATGTATCACACTTCTCCTCAGTTAAAAGGTGACTCTAAATTGGAGAAAGCTTCACACGCTTTTGAGTTACCACCAGCAGCCAGGGTGGGGCAAGGGCTCACACTTGCAGAGTTGCACGTTGCTTCACAAACACACCACCAGAACTGTGCTCTCACCTCCTTCTCCCAAAACCTCCTCTGGTCACTCATTTGTCTCATTGTGTTCCAAGAGTTCTAATGGGTTTTTATTTGTGCTTTCCTTCATCAGGAATAAGGCTTTCAGAGCCTGGGAGAAGATAGTCACTCAACACTTGGAAGGTTCTATCTTCAGGGTTATTCGAGGTTGTCAAAATGCACGAACCATCTTTCACACTACAACTGTGGAAAGTTTTTTCCCCTCTCTCCATTACTGCTTTACTCTTTATATCTTACAGTTGGGCCCAGATTCCAAATTATCACTTAGCTGAGACTGTTGCAAGTCAGCAATGTTCTCTGTCGTTCCTCTGCTTGCCCATGTTTAGGAACTGAGTGGGGAAGGACCCGCCCAAGCAGCACTTCCCATTTGCTTTCACCTTTGCACATGTGCATCACATCCCTCCCGATGCTCTTCTCCTTCATGGACAGCTCACAGTGGATCGGAGGCTTGAGAGGAGATTGCAGATCAGCACTCTAGGGGCACAGGGCTTGCAGGGCCATTGGAAGTGTTATGAGTGTTACTAGTACCAGTTTCACTTTGTGTTGTCACAATTCACTGTATTTTTTACCGTTTCTGTTACAGTTTTGCTAATTTATCAGAAGGTCCAAAAGTTTGACATAACTGTTTCAGTTCACATTATTTATTTATGATGCTTTTGTCATTGTCTTTTATACATTTGGAATTATAAATTATGTAAATGTTAAAATGAGCATCTCAAAGAAGTCTGTTAAGTTGTGACCAAAAAAATTCAATCAGATGTATTTTCAAAAAGCAGAGTCCCAGTTTTATGAATCAGAGATATAAACTAGAAATGCTATAACTGATCCTATGAGAAGAAAGAATCTGAAAATTGAATAAAACCTATTTAATGACATTCTTGTAGTGTAGATGGCCTATAATGCTGACAACAGATTTCTTAGAAATGCTGCTCTCTATTTAACTAACATTTTCTTCATTTTGCCTCCAGTGGAAGCAGAAAGGGTTTTTTCAGCTGTTAAATCCTAAAAATCAATATAATTTATTTATGTAAAAGAAAAAAATCACTCAATCGATATATTTTTGAACCTTTTAAGTACTAATTTTCTTTTTATCAAGTAGAAAAAAATGTATTTGCCCTAAATCCTTAAAATACAAATGCTATAAAAATTCCTGTATCTTGAAAGCCTTACTGCAAATGAGTATTATAGACATCCAGCACAGTCTGGTTTTCGTTGTTGTCCTTGTGTTGTTGTTGTTTTGTATGGAAAAGCTGCTTTCCCCAGGTTCCACGTAAACCTCCAGTAGGTCGCAGGGTTGAATGTGGATCTGACGTAAAAACCTACCAGCATGCGCAACCCCTTGTTATATCTTACCGAACCTGTATGTTAACTCGGGTGTTCAGGCTTCTGTTTGACTGCTTATTGTGACCCTGTTTTTGCAAAATGAAACTGACACTCTGTGGATTACTTGCTCTGTAAGGCATAAGTGCTTCTTATGATTATTTTGATATTTTTAAGAGCAAACCCCAAATTTAAACTCTCTTCAGCAAACTTGAGCCTTTTCATCTAATTCCATGTTACTTACAGCCATAACTTTTCTTGATCATTCTTCACCCCATGTCTCACATAATAAATTGTCTGTGGTCTTGATCCTGAATTTAAAAAAAAAATGTTTAAAAATCAAATTTGTATTTGAGGAATTCAGTGGCACTTGCATGTCTCTTACAGCCTTGGCATTTTACAAATGCATCATAGGTACTCAAGGAATCTACTGTCTTTCCTATGTGCCTCGTTCATGCTGAGCACCCTGTTGAAGCTTGCTAAATACTTAGCCATGAGTATTGGCCTGACCTGTATCTCACCCTCCCAGAGTACCACATTAAAATGTACCCTGGAAGGGAGTTGGCAGCACAGCTTCCTGCTCCCACACCTGGGTACCAACACTGTCAGCTGATGCCTCGCCAGCACCTTCACTCCTTACCAGATGTCCTGCCTCAAAATATGCACCTGGGACTTCTAAGGGAACTAGACTTTCTGAGTTGGAGCAGGTCCATAAGACACAGGGAACCAATAGTTGAAGTTCTCAAGGCTTTCTAAGAATTTTGTGGTCCTTTGAGAATCATGACTCACTGGGTATGAAGTTATCACTGAAGCCAGCAGGAAAGCACCAAACCCTCATTTAAGGCTGAGCAGACCCAGCCTCACCTTTTTGAGTCCCTACCAGGTGCCAACAGATAGGTGCAAGAATGGCCTGAGGAACACAAGTAGTATTGTTAAAGAAAGCCTGGGGTGGGGGGAGCCCTCTGGTACTGTTTTTTTGTTTTTGTTTTTGTTTTCAAGTGAAGTATTACAGGCTTTATATATCTAATCAAGACTTAGTCCTCCTGGATAGAGTAATAACTTACACAGAATCCGTAGTAAAGTCTTGGTTTCATTTTTGTCTCAGACCTTGTCCCAGTAAGTCCTACATCCGTAAACAAGGGCAGAATATATAGCTAGTCCAGTACCCTGGGCCAGTGTCGTGTTCTTGCCATAAGTGACCTCGTTTGTCCTCACAGCATTGAGGAAGCTGAGTAGAGGGAGGCTGCAGCTGATCTGACTAATGAAAGCCAACAAGCTGCCAAGACCATCATCAACCACAGAAAGCAGAGCTGGGGCTAGACCCCATGGTCCCATAGCTGGAGGAGGCAGCACCCAGTCCTGGCTTTTGTGAATCTGGGGGAAGGGATTGGACTCAGAAATATTGACACTGGGAAGAGTGGAACACTTGAAAAAGTGTCACCATCTGGCCCTCTGGAAAATTTTATGGTTGATTCATTTACACAGAATTCCTTAAAATTGTGTCTTGCAAGAATTACTGTTCATTTGTCTGACCTGGAAACTGCAGAAAGACTTCTTTCTTAAGTGAGCCCAGTGACTAAGATCTTGCTTCTAGACTGGCTGTGTTCTTGGCTTCTCCAAACCCAGCCTGTGTGGTTCAGGAGCTCAAGGCAGAGTCCTGAGACACACAGTTTATGCTTCTAGTGGCCACCATACTTGCAGAGCATCTGTGGGATTAGATGGGGGACAGGGAAAGGGTAAGTTAAGTTCTGTCTCCTACTAGGAAGACACTCCATGAGGTCAATGTGGAAATGGAAAGGAGGAGGAACTGTGATAAGTTTGTGCTGCGTGGAGTGCCATGGTGCTAGAGTTCTGGCTCGTCCCCAGCCCAAACCTTGGAGGACAAAGGAAGAGCTAGACTGAGAAGGGAAGGGGAATAGAGGCCCTGGCAGAGATACAGCTTCCATGAGGAAGAGGAAACAACACCTCTGCTTTCTTCATCTGTTTCCTCATCTGTAAAATGGGCAGAATTTCAATTTGTACCTAAAGGATTGTAGGTGGGATTGATGAAAATGTCAACTGCTTAATACTGTGCCCATTCTATTATAAGTCATTTATCTTTACTCCTTTTAAATAGCCAGTGAGGGAGGATTACCAGTCCCATTGGAAAGAGGAAAATCAAGAATATGGAAAGGGCAAAGAAGAGCTTGCTCCAAGTCCCAAGGCAAGTACAGAGGGGACCTGGGATTGGACTCAAAGCAGGGCAGGAAACCAGCTTTCTAGCCTGACTGTCCCAAAGGCCCTGCACATAAGAAAGAATCCTTTCTTATGTGCAGGGGATGAAGAGGCTATTGTGGAGCAGGGGATGGAGATGCCTGCAGATGTGAAGCCTCCCTCCATGTAAGGTTGCCAGACTTAGGGGAGAGAAGAGACATTTAAATTTAAGTTTCAGAATAACATTTTTAGTGTATCCCATGCAGTATTTGGTACATACTAATACTAAAAAAAAAAAAAAAAAAAAAATCATGCTTATCTGGGATTTAAATTAGATATCCTACATTTTATCTGTAGTACAGTACACATTTATAGTAGGCATTTCCTCTAGATGAGGTTTGCTCAAAGTGCTTTATGGCCATGTTCTGAATCCCTACAATAATGCTTTGAAATCACCTCCATATAGATGAGGGAACTAAGACCCAGAGACACTAAACAACTTGCCCAACCTTCTAGATGGCTGATATCAGAGAGCCCAGGACTGTTTCCAGAGTAGCACTGAGACCTATGGGGAAGCCAGGATAGAGGCAGGCTGCACCTCTGCAGTATAGTATGACAAAATAGCATGAACCATGATGAGCAGGGGAGAAGGGCTGTGGTGGTCCATGCTGCCAGTCCAGAGGCCAGTAGGGAGGCAGTAACTCATTTCTTCCCCATCGCTCCTATGCTGGTGTTCAGAGGCATCTGGGCGGGGCTTCAGTTTAGGGTCATCCTGGTGTCCAGGCTCAGACTCACCAGCCTCGGGCCTAAGGGCCACGTGAGAAGCAGCGTCTCCTTTGGTGGAAAGAGGGATGATGGGCTTGAGTGTAGAAGGGCCCAAGTGATGGAGGGGACCTGTCTGGGAAGGGGGAGACGGTGCATCTCAGCTACTGTGCTCTGGCTGTGACCTGTCCTCATATGCAGCACTAAAAGTTGCTCCAGCACAGCTTGGTTGGTCCTGCTCTGCAGGCCACTGTGCCAGGCTTTGATAGGCCTGAGCTCATTTTAACACAGGTTCCCCAGATGAAGACCCAGCTCAGGTCAGTGGTCACCTGCCTTCAGCAATACAACTAATGAGTAGAAAAGCAAGAATCTAGAAATAGGTCTGATTCCAAAATCTAGTATCCTTGCTCTGGTGTTGGCTTTGTACATGAAGCCACAGGCCCCAGACTAGCTTGACATTTATGAATTATGGAAGAAAGCAAAAGAATAGTTCATGAACATGAAAATTATATGAAATTCAAATTTCAGTGACCATAAATATTTATTAGAGCACAACCAACCACAATCATTTCCCTTATAGATTTTCTATGGCTGCTTTTATGCTAAAACTGCAGTTGTCACAGATGCCCTGTGGCCTGCAAATCCAAAATATTTTACTACCTGGCCCTTTATAAATACAGTTTGCCAAGCCCTGTCCCATAACGTCATTTCCATTAGTAGATTGAGTACAAAAACCAAGTCATTTAAAATATTTGATATTAAGTCGTGTAGTTTTGTAGAACTATGAATCATAATAGAATGTGAGATACATTATATCCACATTTAAGATGAAACAGACTTCTGAGCAGCTCTGGACTTTAGGCAGGCCTCTCAAAGGGCCACTGTCAGGGCCCTAGGGCACCCTTTCACTTTGGCAAAAAATTGGAGCCACCCAGCCCCGCTTTCTCCATGCTGGATCTTGTTTGTGAGTTGTAAGAAAGCCAAGAGAGGACAGATTTGAATATGCCAACAAGAAAGAGGAAGAGGATCCAAAAAGCACAGGAAGAGGAGAGTTGGGAAGACACAGAGGAGACCAGGAAGCAAAACTATCCATGACTAAGGAAGGAGGCCCACATGAGAAGGTCCTCAGTCTGTGGCTGTGGGCTGACCCACCTACAGAGTGGGCCACAGGGAAACCTCACAGGAAGGCAGGCCTGGAGGATAGACACAGTGCTCACATTCTCAACTGAAGTCTAGGCAACAGGAAGGCCAGGCATGGGCAACTTAGTCCCAAAAGTGGTTCCAGGTCCATGCCAGGGCCCTGGCCCAGGCTGCCTGGTAGCCATGTCCTAGGAAACAGAGCTTAAAGAAAGACAGCAAAGAGCAAGTGAGACTCTGCAGAGTAAGAGAGACCCCCTCTCACTCTTCCCACACGCAGTAGCCAGGGCAGCAAGCATACCCCATGAGCCCCTTCCCATTGCCAACTTGACAGAGTTGATGAGCCAGCCTTGACCATCTGACAGAGATGATGAGCTGGCCTCCCAGAGGCACTGGGCTCTTGGAAGCAGATTGGGGACTTCCAGGCTCTCCTACATTGGGTCAAGCTGGCTGTGCCCTGCCATTGGTGACCTGAGTATGGTTGGAGGCCAGGATGACCTGCAGAGCAATTAGATCCATAATCATTGCCACCTCCTAACTCAACACCAGGTAGGGGGACTTGAGACTCAGTGGATCGTTACATTGCATTCAAGTCTCCTGTTGGCCTGTGTGCACTATGACACAGTGATGGTGCCATCGGTGCCCTCTGAATTGTCATGAGTGGCATTGGTCTGGGAGATTAGGCAGAGAAAGTACCACAGTTTTCAAAAGAGGAAAATGAAGGTTTACCTATCTATAGCCTAGTAAATTTGCATCAATTCCAGTGGGCAAAATTGTACAAAGACTTTTAAAGAATTTGTATTAATCTGCTTCAGCTTCCACAACAAAATACCATAGATGGGAGGAGTAAACAACAGACATTTATTTCCCACTATCTGGAGACCAGCGGTCCAAGATCAAGGTTCAGAAAGACCAGTTGGGTTTCTGGTGAGGGTTCTCTTGCTGGTTCGCAGATGCCATCTCATTGCAGGCTCACATGGGATCCCCTCGGTACAGACACATGGAAAAAGCAAGGTCTCTGGTGTCTCTAAGGACACTGATCCTGTGGCATCAGGACCCCACCCTTATAACCTCAGTTACCCTTAACCACTTTCTTAGAGACCCTATCACAAATACAACCTCACTGGGCTCAAATACAATTCATATGGGTTGGGAAGGGAGATACCAATATTCAGTCCACATTGTGCCCACAGTTTACTAAGGGCCATGAAGAGAGCAGCCATAGTGATGGACAAACTGGAGAATGATGGATATCCAATCCCCACTTGTATGACTGTACACAAAGGGAGCTAAGGAGCAGGCCTGTGTCCATCTAGAGAGACATCCATGGCTCATGGGCTCTTTTCTCAGATAAAGTGTGTAAACTCATGTGCCTTCCTGCATGACATGGGTGTGATTTAAGGCATGAGACATAGTAGAGACTCAAAACTCAACGTCTCTTGACTGTAAGAAGCCCCTGGTGCTGGCCATAGTCTGTGGATGCCAGGCAGGAGTATGGGCTCTGTGTTGCCTGGTATTTCATTCATCAGAGGACAGAAATTCAGATATTTATGTAAAATCCCCTGATTTTTAAGTGTGAAATAAATTCTGTTTTTTGACAGCCCACTAGGCAGACACGTATCTGTCCACAGGTTGAGACTAGTGTGCAGCATACAAGTTTGCTGCTTACGTAATTGTAGAACTACAGGCACTGACCGACTCCTGATATAACCAACAGGTGACCTGTGGACATAGAAGCAAGAGAGATTTAGAGGGAAATGATTCTTCTGTCCCCCACTGCCATGTCAGCTGGCTCTCAGAAGCAGACTACTACTAAAGGGTCAGGAGTCCAAGTAAGTGCAATGTACAGGCCTGGCTAAGAAGCCTTGCAGAGTCCCCTTGATCTAACCCATCAGAGGCCTCACAACTCTGTGGCTCCCACCACAATCTTGGGGTGACAACTGTGTCCTCAACCTTCTCTATCCCCAGCACATTTGGGCTCCAGAATTCTCCAAGATTTCCAGAGAGTGAGTAAGCTCACTACAGCCCCCTGCAGGTCAGAATGAGGAGGAAAGAAAGAGTCCAGGAGGGGCCCAGGCCTGGCCTCAGCTTTCCTTAGATGTTAAGTCTCCTTTCTGGCTCCAACCCAGAGGGGTCAGCCAAGGTCACTCCAGCAGTCTGACACCACTCCCCCCACCCCCTACTCCAGCTCTGATCCAGGCTTTTTCATTCACAGAACTCAGACTTTCCAGGCTGCAAATCAGGATGACAGAGGCAAGGTGAGTGTCTTCGGTGGGAGGGAAAGAGAAGAGAAAGCTGTTGGAAGGGTCAGTGGGGATTGGACCAAAGGAGCCAGCCTCTCTGAGGGCATCCCATCCATATCCAGCACCCAGAACCCTCCTAGAGCTGAGTACCAGCCAAAGACTTCTGGCCTCCTTTTCACAGGGTATCCCACAAGCTACCCTTCCCCTTTTGGCCATAGCACCTCCCTCAATGCAGCCCACAGGCCTCCCATTGACAGGCCAGTGAGAGGCACTGCCATCTATGCCCTGAGCTGTCCCTCAGGATCCATTCTTACCCCACAAGATAGTTCTCAGCATTCTGGGACACCTGAAAGACCCCGTGCCAACAGAGTGGAGATCCCCAAGTAGCAGTTGTTGGTACCAGTGTAGAAGAGTCCTCCCTTGTGCCTCTGTGGGACTGCATGCACGAAGCCTGAGGCCCCCTGCCCTCAAATTAGGTGAACACTGGGGAAACTCCACCCCATGCTCAAACACTGGTTGATCTGGGCCTTGGGTTCCCCAGAGTCCTGGGGAAAGAGCAACCAGGCCCCCAAGCCTGCAGCCTGGAGACCCTGCAGATTGACAGCAGCACAGAGCTGCCTGCAGGTGGGGCAGACCCAAGCTCTCCATAGTAGCTCACCAGGGCCAGGGACTGCAGGATCCCAGAGGGAGCCTGGCTTCTGGATGGCCTGGCGCATCTCTCTGGGGTTCTTCTTCCCTGTGAGTGAAGGCTGAGCTGGCTAACCCGGGGGTCCCACCAGCTCTGCCACCCTTGGCATGAAACCCTGAGATGCTGTGGTGGTCCTCAAACAAAGCTTAGCCTCAGGCTTTGGGGCCCCCTCTGGCTGAAGCTCAGCAGCTGATGTTTCTGTTCAATCTTGAGACTTGCAGCGGGGGTCCTGAGCCCCCCAAGCAGGGTCCCCACCTGCCTGTTAGGCTATTTCCCATGAGTCTTTTTATAAAGAGTTTGGCTGGGAGCCAGGGAAATTTTGGAAAGTATATGGGCCAAGCCAAGCTGTACAAACCTGTCTTCTTCCCAGAGCTGAAAGAGGCCAGGTTGTTCCCAAGTGTAGAGGCGGAGGCAGGAGATGGAAGAAGGAAGACAGCTATTTTAGGAGACCTTACATACTGCAGAGCCCCAAGCAGCAGTCCAGGGAAGGATAAGATGGGTAGGTACAGCCAGAGGAAGCACGGTTGGGGGCCTAGTACCAAATGTCTCCAGTAGTAACACAAATGAAGCATGCACACACACCGACTCAAAAGCAGTGAGGTACAGATATGGTTACACAGGTACCACAGTATGCAAATGTGTATAAACTTACGCTACTGTGTACAGAAATACACATAGACACCTATACCTAGGTAGTTACTCTAGATGCAGAGACATGCACAAACATGCCCGTATAGACAGACAGTGGTACACATCTGTAAAGATACACATTTAAAGAGGCACCCTGCCGACTGAGCCATGCCAGGCCAAACCCAGGAAACTGGGAGAGGCTTGAATTCCCTGTCCATCCAAGTCTCTGGGACCTAACATACACAAACATATGCGCACATGCTCACACACACACACACACCCTGGGAGGGAACCACTTTCTTCATGGGAGCTTTTTGGATCCAGCACAACATGCAATCAAGACCTTGTGCTGGGAAAGAAAGCGCCTTTGTCTGCTGGGACTGGGGCAGTGGGAGCAGCTGCAGCCTCCTCCAGAATAAGGGCCAGGCCAATTCCTCACCCCTGGGAAGAAGGTCAGGTCAGGCCTGGGATGGGGAGGCTAGGAGGTGGGGGCTCTGGCAGGCCCTGCCACCAATCCCAGGATGCAGCTTCTGGCTGGTGGCACAAAGCCTAGAAAGCAAGTTGTCCCGGCCCTCTGACCTGGTCTGGCCCAGTCCCCAGAACAACAGTGGTTCTGACCTTCAGCCCTGGTGCTACGCTGACCTGACTGAGGCCTGCTCTGTGTCTTCTGTGTGCCTATAGCCTCACTAATTTTTTTTTTTTTTTTTTTTTTTTTTAGCAGAGAAAAAGGTCAGGCTCTGGAATTAGAAAGATCTGAAATTAATAATCCCAGCATTCTGGGTGGCTGTTTCAGGAGGATCGAAAGTCCACGCCCAGCCTGGGCAATTTAGCAAGACACTCTCAAAATTTAGTAAAAAAAAAAAAAAAATTAAAAAGGGCTGATAATGTAGCTCTGTGCAAAGGCCCTGGGTCCAATCCCCAGTACAAGAGGTTGGGGGAGGTTAGGAAGGAAGGAATTGAGCTATGGTTTCATCTCTGTCTAGTTGGGTGACTTTGAGAACATGCTAAATACTCTTGAGCCCTAAATTTGAGCTATTACTTTTACATGGTCAGTGTTCAAAATACAGAAGCAAGTCCTCTTTACTCAGCCCAGAGTGTTCAGTGGCCTTCTCTCTGTGCACACAGTATCTGTGGACCTGGGAACGCTGGCCAGGGCCAGCTCCAGGCAGTCTCTCCTGCTTCTGTAGTCCCAGAGAGAGCAGTTCCCAGGTCCCATTTGCAGGGCTTCCCTCTTTGGAGCTCTCTTCTTCCTTTTGCACTTTTCCCACTCCCAAGCACCCTGCCATGGTGCCACAGAGGGCCCAGTGCCCTCTGCACCTCCTCACCACGTTCTGAAGGTGCCTAAGACCTGTTCCCTTGAATCTGAGTACCAAACCTTAATTAGGAACAACCAACCCCATTTTCTAACTCAAGAAAAGTGCTATGGTTAGGGGTGGTTTGTCCCTTCCAAAATTCATCCTGCAATTTAATCCCCAAAGTCATAGTGTTGAGAGGTGGTAGAAGTGTGTGGGTCACAGGCAACGCCTTCCTGAGGGGATTGACACTATTCTCTGCTCACGAGAGTGGGTTCATTCTCACAAGAGGGGCCTGTTCCAAAGCAACGCCACCCTCTTGCCTTTCCTCTCTCCTCCACACACTGGTGTTCCCTTCCACTTTTCCACCACGTCATGATGCAGCAGAAGACCCTCAGGTGTGGCTGCCCAATCTTGAAATTCTACCCTCTAGAACTGTGAGCTAAATAGTGTCAGGTTTTTTGTTATAGCAATGCAAAATGGACTAAGAAAAAATTATTTAACCTTGGGAGCTGTAATCACCCTGCAAGTGCAGACACACTTCTTTCTTTGCAACACCCTAAAACTTCGGAATGTTGCTCTCACAGCTCTTTTTTGCCTCCAAGTGGTTCCCTGGTAGACTGTGGACATCTCAAGGGCAGGGGTGTGCCTGGCCCACAGCCTGCTGGGAGCCTCTCATAGTGGACCCAACAGTGGCTTTCAGTAGTTCAAGTGCATTCAGGTACCAATATTCCTTGGTATATTTCTCTCTTTTGATCCTATTGTAACTTGGCATCTGTCTTAATTACGATATAATTAATGAGACATAATTTAATCATAGTTCAATAACTTGTGTCCTTATTTTTAATAAAATCATTGTTTCTGGAAAGAAATGGACTGAACCTGAAACTTGGCTAGGGGAGTGTCAGCTCAGTCCTTGTGCTGTCACCCTTGGTCTGCTTAACTGGTTCATATAATAGTGGTTGAACATTTTCCCCGCACCAGACCTGGAGCGGGGAACAAGGCCCAGGGAAAGACCATTCTAGACCCATCGTGTGGATGCTCCCAGTCCATTTTCTGTTGCAGTAACTGACCACAGACTGGATTAATTTATAAAGAATAGAGATTCATTCAGCCCACAGTTCTGGGGACTGGGTAGGCTAAGCACAGGGTACTGGCAACTGAGGGGCAGGGCTTCTTGCTGCTTCATAACAGTGAAGGGCCTCATATCTCATAAAGATGGAGGACATGGGTGGGGATTTAGCTCAATGGTTCCTCTGCCTGCCTCAAAAGTGGAAGGTCCCAAGTTTGTTCCCTGGTACCAAATAAATAAATAAATAAAGACAGAGGACTTATGTGTCAGCTCAAGTCTCTTCCTCTTCTTATAAAGCCACTAGTCTAATCATGGGGGTCCCACCTTGGTGACTTCATCTAACCTAAGTACTTCCGAAGGCCCCACCCCTGACCATTAACATAGGAATGTGGAGATTTGAGGGTGGTGTTCAAACTAGTGCAGGGACCTAGGTAGTTGAGCAGAGAATGGCAATCGAGTGTGACAAGGCCTGTGGGACCCCAACGGGAGTTTCCTGGGTGGGGTAGAGAAGAATTGGATCAAAGATGGTTCTGCAGTCCAGGGAATATTTGAGCTGAACCCTGAGTAGCAGTTGGATTTGTTTCAGGTAGAGATGAGAGAGGGCAAGCCAGACAGACCAGCATTTGCAAAATTCATGGAAATAGGGAAATGTCTGATGTGTGAGAAGGAATGGAAAAGTGTTCCATGTCCTAGGTGGAGAGAGAGGAGACAGTTTGGGCTGAGCCAGGGAAACAACTGGCATGAGACAGGACTGTGACTGCCAGGGAGGGAGACTGGGGAACCCCTGCCGCAGGAAGGGCCCCCAGCTCTAGCCTGGAGCTGCCCTCGGGAGCTGTCCCTGCTCGCTGCAGCTCAGCCCCACCCTCCCCACCTTCATCCTGGGAAACTCTGCCTTCATTGTGGTCAGATTCCCCTCTGCTGTGGCTTAGGGAACAAAATTATGAAGCAGACATTCTTGTGTGAGCTCTTTACATATTAAAATCTTGACCCTTTTTTTCCCAATTTGACCTTTATTTTATTTTGTTTTGATGGAAAGAAGCCTCACATTGTTATGTTATAATAATCTTTTAAGCTATTCGTATGTTCTCTGTCCTAAAATTGCATGAGTGCTATGGGTCTTTTTATGGTTTAATGTCTAACATTTTTTTCCTAACATTTAAACCTTAAAGCCATCTGCAGTTTATTTTGGTGTAAGGTAGGAATCTAATTTTATTTTTTCCAAACCGTTAGCCAGTTATCCACTCCCATTTTCAGAGCAATTCATCATTTCTGCACTAGTTTGTTTATTTTTTTCAAATTTTCATTTTCCCTCTACTCAATTTTTAAAGGTCTAGTTGCTATTAAGAAAAAAGAAGAATGAGAAGAAGAAATATGGAAATATATCGCTCAGAAAGTAAAAGCCCTCACTTCTCACCTCCCCAAGGTAATACCCACTAACTGTTATACCTTCATTACTGTGTTGTAACACATATTAGGTTTCTCTTAAATAGAGGTATATGGAGGAGAAAATCCAAACAGGATCACATCTCTAGATAACATTAAAAATATGTTGACTTTAAACACACACACACACACACACACACACACACACACACACACAGCTAGGCATGGCACTGTCTACCTGGAGTCCCAGCACTCTAGAAAGCTGAGGCAGGAGGATAGCAAGTTCAAGCCAATTTGGTCAATCTAGCAAGACCCTGTTCCAAAATAAAAAATAAAAGAACTGAGGAGGTAGCTCAGTGAAAAGGGGTTCAATCCCATACACCCTAAAAAAAGAAATAACGTACAGATGATGTTGGAAAAGTCAAACAATTCTGAAAGATACAAAATGAAAAATAAGTACTTCTCCTCTCACTCACTTCAGTCTCATACCAAGTCCTTGTCCCCAAAGGTAACCATGGTCAAAAGTTCTTATTTGCTTTAGTTTGAAGTGCGTTTCTCTGCCATATTCCACACTTTCATCTGTAGACAACTCTATTTCTGGACTTTGTTGTCTATGTCATCCCTTTCTCTGCTATTCTGGTACTAGTACCAGACTGTTTAAAGTATTTGAGTTTTACTGTATGTTTCAACAGCTGGGAGGGCAAGTCCTGCCTCGCTGTTCTTCATTTACAGAAATGCAGTGACTATCCTATACTTATTTTCCACATCAACTTTATATCGCACCTCCAAGCATTTGATTGGAATTTTGTTGAAATTGTATTGTTCTCATGGCTTCATTAGGGGAGGCTATTTTCTTTATATAAGAGCTTCCCATTTGACACCTCTGTCCTGTGACTGCATGCAGACTCTGAGACTTTTCTTGTTTGGGAGCTTGAGCGTCCCTCAGCAGAGCATCTTAATCTCAGCCTGTCTGGTGTTGCAGCTGCAGCCATCTAAAAGGAAAAGGATTGGCGACCTGGTCTTCCTGCACCCAAGGGCCATGAGTTAGGAGAAGGGTGTACGCTGCTCAGCAAAGCTCCAGAGAGCAAAACTCAGACCAGTTGGGGGTCACCCAGAGGCCACCTTTGGCTCAGCAGTCGGAAAAATGTTCTATCTGTTGGAGCTGCAGGGCCATGGAACAAGCTGCAGAAGGGGGGCGGAGAGCTCTCCACTACTGGCTCTGTTCCAGTGTTCCAGGGAAAATGCAGCCTATGATACCCAGAGGCCTCCTGGTTGGTGACAGGCATGGGGAAGGATGCTGGGTCAGCAGGGCCCCGGGTCTTTCCACTCTGCTCAGAAAGCCCCAAGGCTTTCCAACCCCACTTTGTCCTGCTTACCTTATTTCCCTTTTTGCAATGACCCTTCCAGGTGGAATAGTGTTACTCTATCTTCCATGCAAAGGCAGGGAGTCTCAGCATACCAAGTGACTTAACAAAGATCACCCAGCAAGGACTGGTGCCACTGGGATTCCAAAGCATGTCCTCCTGAACTGCCTTCCTATGATTGTCTCCTGGGAGTCCCTGCTCACAGTCATGGCTGACAATAGAGGGCCCAGGGCACCTTTCCCACCTTTCAGTCCAGAGACAGCTGCTGGCCAGGTGAGTAGCCCAGCGGGCAGCAAGAAGTCACCTTCAGCCTGTCTTCCATCCCTGGTTCTGCACGTAGGGCTGCCTCTCTCCCCCGGGCAGCTCTTAGCTTGGCTCACAATGTCCCCAGGGGGCCAATGGGCTTCTTGATTCCAGGCTGCACATCTGGAAGTTGACACTATTAAAACAAACCCCATTATATAACAAACGGACATCTGGAACCCATTAACACAGAGTTTTTAGGAAAAGAAATTGTTTTGGATGTGCTCTCTCCTTAGAATGTGGCAAAGTGCCCTTCCCCTGACTGTCCAGGAACCCAGGGACAAGTGGCTTCTCCTGAGCCCTCCATCTCAGGCCAGGCCAGAGGTGGACTTGGCAGAAATAGGGACAGATCTCTCACCAGACAGGCAATTTCATTGACTCCTGCTGCGTGCATTTCCTCAAGCCTCCTTTCTAATTTAATTTAAATATGTAGTTAGCAAACACTTGAATGCCTACTATGTGCAGCTGTTCCATATCATTCACATGCTGCCCCACACCCCCAACTCACTGAACCTAAGTCATCCATCATGGCTTGAGAAAAAAAGACCATGAATCAGGTGTGGTACACATGGGTGGTTTAGTTCCAGCTATTCAGGAAACTGAGAAGCAGGATGACTTGAGCTCATGCATATGGCACCAGGCTGGGCACCATAGTGAGACTCCATCTCGAAAACAAACAAAAAAAGAAAAAAGACCGTGGACTTCCCAGGGTTTGAAACAGCTGTGTTCCAACATTTCTGGGCCTCACGTCCCTCGAACACCAGGCCGGAACACCTTAGCTGATCTCTAGAACTCCCAGGCACCCTCAAGCCTCTCCCAGAATTGAGCCCTACTCTTCATCCCTGGGCACAGGCATACCAGCAACTAAACAATGGCTGAGGCACTGTACACAAATGACTGGGGCATGAGGTGGTTGTCTCTGAGTGGACCTTGATATAGCAATGAAGAGCCTTTGTGAGAAATATCTGGCTAACGTTTTCAAATAGAAATTTTATTTTCTTAACCCCCCTAACAGTTTATAATGAAAATGTTCCAATATATAGAAAATTTGAAAGAATTAAACACCCATGTATGTATACCCACCACCTAGATTGTAAAACTATTAACAATGTGCTATATTTGCATTTTTACCTAAGTATTCCAACCATCAAATCAAAAGTAATTTTCAGACATCAGTACACTTTACCCCTTAATACTATGCAGGCATATTATTAACTAGAGTGTAGTGTTTCTTTCTGGTTTTCTTTGAGGCAAAATTGACAGAGTGAGATGCACAATTCTTTTTTTTTTTTTTTAGTACTGGGGATCGAACTTGGGACCTTGAGCTTGCAAAGCAGGCACCGGAACCACTGAGCTAAATCCCCGGCCCAAGATGCACACTTCTTAAGTAAACTATTTCAGTGAGCTTGACAAATACAGATACCTGCATAGCTCCAACCCCTATCATGATATACAACATATCATCAACCCCAGAAGTTCCCCATGCCCCATCCCAGTACATCTCCAACCCACACTCCTCCCAGAGGCAGCCACTATTTTCGCTATTTTCACATAGATAAGGTATTATGGGCTGAATTGTGATCTCTCAAAATTTGTATCTTGAAGTACTAACCCTTAGTACTTCCAAATGGGACTGCATTGTTTAAAGGATGTTTAAAGAAAGAGGTGTTTAAAGAGGTAATTCAGTAAAAATGAGGTCATTAGGGTGGGCCCTAGTC
The DNA here is from genome assembly GCF_000247695.1 of Heterocephalus glaber. The sequence continues at coordinate 12,872,504 of NW_004624790.1, forward strand.
CAGCATGACTGGCGTCCTCATAAAAAGAGGAAATTAGGACACTGGTACAGGGAGGAAACCATGTGGCGACTCGGCGAGGACAGTCACTTAGGAGCCCATGGGAGAGGCCTCAGAAAGAGCAACTTGTTCCACACCTTCTCCAGAAGTGGCAGGGAAAACAGAGCTCGGTCACTTAAGGCACCAGTCTGGGGTACTCGGCACTCTGCCTTGGCGGCCCTGGCAGACTATATACTAGGTTTGCCCTTTTAGGGGGTGGGGGTGGAGACAGGATCTCACTATGTAGTTCAAGCTGGTCTTGAATTCACTGTGTATCCCAGGCTGGCTTAAAACTTATGGCAAACCTCCTGCCTCAGCCTCCAGAGTATGAGGATTACAGATATGAGCCACTATGCCTGGCTTGCCTTTTATAGAATTTAATATAAATAAAGTTAAATGCAGTTATTAATTTGTGTCTGGTTGTTTTGCCCAACATAAGACTGTTGGAATTCAACCATGTTGCTATGAGAACCAGTGCTTTGCTCCTTTCGTTGTTGACTAGTATTCCATTATATCACTATTCCAAAATTTGTTTAGAATTTGGGCAATTTTTTTTAATAACAAGAATCATTTGGTAATGGTTCACTTTATGTCAGCTCAGCAACAGAGTGGATATTCTACTCACAAGGGAGCTTCAGAACTGCTGAGTGCCTGTTCATCCTGATAAAGCATATTGTATGCCTCCTGGAATGAAAAGCTCCCCAAGATGTGATTCAATGGTAGCACATCATTTTTATCTGTGCTGATGCAGACAAATCCATGCCACAGGGGCCTCAGATTATCATCCATCTGGTGACAAATAACACAGCGATTACACAAGATTTGGAATCGGGACGCCATGGCATTGAGTCGTCCTTGCTCTGTGTCCACTTCATCTCTCTGAGCCTCATGTTCCTCCCAGGGAAAAGAAGCTCATGGTTCTTTCCTCAGGCCGCTTGAAGGTTGAAGGAACTGATACGTATAGTGCAGAAAAAGCGAAGGCTCAGAAAGTGTTCCGTGTTGTGATTTGTCTTACTCGGCAGCCATTAGGGCCTGAACCTCTCACAGGAAGGGGCAGCAAATGTGGATTTACGGGCCACCAAGAGTAGAAAATTAGCTTCCTGCACTGTCCTATGTAATAGCTGAGACCAAGGAGCAGGGTGGGGAAGACCGTGTCAAATCACCACGCTGCCGAGATCAATTAAACTGACGCAATCGTAGCAGAGGTAGTACTTTAGGGTTTCATAAAGCACACCCTCAATTGTGGGATCAAAGTGCTCCCAGTGTGCCCAAGTTTTGCATGTGTTTGACTGTTTCCATGTGTTATTTTGTTCCATCTGAATGGGGCAGTTCAGAAATTTACTTCACTTTGTCACGATCATTTCTGGCAAAGTATGAATTTAAATTTGATGGTCTAGGAACCGATACTTTATAGTAGATATTAATACTTTTCCTTTGACAAAATGGGAGAAATGCATAATCCAAATTGCCATCATTTGTTTTATTTCAGAAATTCTTTTCTTCTGAAAGAAACATTTTCAACTTTGAAGTCCTTAGGAATTACTTTTTGGCATAATTTATCCACTCTGTCCCAAGTGGCCTTGAAAGGCAAATAATTTAGCTCTGATGATTATCCTTTTTTGGCTTCTAAAGACAAGGAAAAATGTCTATATTTCACTTTGAAGCTTATTAGAAGAAAATTCCTATGACACTTATCCTAGAATAAAGAAATTTAAAACAAAAGATAAATTCAGATTTGGAAACAATGATGGCAATTCGATTGGGTCACCTGTGGGATGTGAAGAGTCATTTACTACAATTTCCTGTGGCTTGGCAGTGTGTGATGTGTCCATTTGCAGCTGAAGATGCCTTGAGAGGCCCAGCACAAAATGTGCTGGAAAGAATTCACCCTGCCTCCTCACAGTTCATCTTCACCTGCTTCCACAAGCTTGGAAAACTCTCTTCATAGGTATATCCTGTCATGCCAAGAACAGAACTGAGAGCATTTAAGGTTCTCTCCTTTCCTCCTCAAATGACATTACCATGACCAAAAGAAATATAGAAACTCCTCAACCCTCCTTCAGTACTGCTCAGGTTTCTGTGCACACTTGCCGTGTAGCTACGTGTGTCATCTTGGACCTGGCCAGAGGGGTTTATTCAAATCAATTGCACTTGGCTGGTTTTTTGAGAATTTTTTTTCTTTTTTTTTAGAGGGTGGAGAAAGTTGCAAGGGATCAATTCCAGGGCCTCACACATGCTAAGCACACACTCTGCCTCTGAGCTACACCTCTAACCTGCTCTATTTTATAATCTTGTGCTAGAGGGTTGATCTCAGTCATCTCAACAACATCCATGAAACCAAAAACCTCTCTCTCTCTCTTTCTCTCTCTCTTTCTCTCTCTCTCTTTCACTGAGACGGGGCCTCACCAAGTTGCCAAAGCTGGCCTCAAACTTACAGTTTGCCTGCCTCAACCTCCTGAGTGACCAGGATGCCATGTGTGCACATCACAAGCCTCTCTTTAGTCAAATCTTGCCAATGATGGCAGCTTGAAAGTCCCACTGCCCTCCTTTCCCAGCTCCAAAAGTGCTGCAGTGGCTGGGCTAAGCTCCAGCATCAGCTAGCAGCCAGACCTGACGGGTAGGGCAGTGCCTAAGTGCTGAGAGGTTTGGCTCAAGATTTAGTCTCCCTCTAGGCCAGACAGTAGAGACTGGCCCCAGAGAGCCCTGGGTGAGAATCAGATCTCCACTGTTACAGAAGAGAGCTTGGCATAGGATCCACCAGAGAAGAGGCCCAGTCAGTAGCCCTGGATGGGCCTGAGTGGACACATACATCCCCCCGCCCCCGGGGCTGACAGATGGAGAAGCAGAGTGCTCCCTCCTGGAGCACAGCAAGGCACAGTGAGTTTGTCAGCTGGATGTGGGCCATAGGAATGATGATTGCTACAAGAAGACAGAGGGAGGGAAGACTGCACCTGAGGAAATCCAGCAACCAGGAAGGAAAAGCCTGCGATATGCTGGGAGCTGCAGGAAGAGACCAGCTGCAACCTGCAAGATGACAGGAAAAAGAACATAAAACAATAGGAATACTTTTTTTAAAATCAGATAAAAAATAAAATTCTTTCCTAAATGAGGAAACATGGTTTTAGATTTAGAATTAATTGGAGGAGGGATGGAAATTTGCAGGAACCAAGTGGAAGTGATAATCAGAAACCCAAAGCAAAACTGTACAAGAAAAATGGCATAAAGAAAAATAACCATCTAGGAAGACAGGGATCTAGGAGGCATAGTTCATGAATGATAAAAATAAGCATTAAAATCCTACGAGGAAAACAAAGCACAAATGGAAGAGAAGCAGTCGTTTTTTAAATAGGCAAACTTTCCGTGGTTTGGAGAATGCCTTGGGTTCGCAGATTGGAAGGCTCCTTGAGTTGCAGGCAGGAAGGATGGAAAAAGACACACAACGATGCAGAATCTGGGAAGATTCCGAAATTCCATGGTTAAAGAGAAAAGTCATATAAACTTCCCGAAGAAAATAAGTCGACAGAACTAGGAGAATCAGAGTAAAATCAGTGCTGGGAGGCAGTGTGAATCACCTCCCCAGTCCACGGAGAAAGCCTCCCTGTACCAGCCGGCCTGCCATTGCCTAGCCAGGGAGGAAAAAGCCAAAGGCCAGAGAATTTCATCACACAGAGGAAGATAAGACAGACATCTAATCAGCCAATAAATGAATCCAGTGGAGATGTGAGAAATGAAGAGAAGAGGAAGCCATGGTGAGCCATGAACCAAAATCTTGGTGTGGTAAGTCAGCACCAAGGGAATAAAGATGAGACAGTGCTATGGTCTGAATCACCCCTCAAAGACTCACACTGATACAGCTATGGTGGTGTAAATTTCTAATAACAGCTACTTGGAAGGCTGAGGCAGGAGGATCAGGAGTTCAAGGCCAGCCTGGGCAACTTACTGAAACCTTGTCTCAAAATAAAATTTTATACAGCCTAGCTCAGTGGTAGAGCTCTTGCCTAGCACATGAGAGGCCATGAGTCCAATCCCTAATACTGAAAAAAAATTCATGTCGAAATTCAGTTGCCACTGTGCCAGTATTAAGAGGTGGAACCAGCTGAATGGTGGTGCACGTCTGTAATTCCAGTGCTCTGAGGCTGAGGCAAGACAATGCCAAGTTTGAGCCCAGCCTGGGCAATTTAGCAAGATGGTGTCTTAGAATGAAAGACTTTGAAAGGGCTGTGGATGTAGCTCAGTGCAAAGGCCCTGGGTTTAATCTCCAGAAAGAGGTAGTACATTTAAAAAGTGATTAAATCATGGGGTGGGGCATGAATGGATCCAGGCCATCATCACAGAAGTGGGTAAATTCTAATCAGTCCTCAGCCCTTTAAAAATACGGGGTGGGCTGGGGATGTAGCTCAGTGGTGCCTCCGCCTGCCTCATAAGTGCAAGGTCCTGAGTTCAATCCCCGGTACCAAAAATAAATAAATAAATAAATTAATTAATTAAAATATAGGGCCATACTATAGCAGCAAGAAGGCTGAAGTTTGTCACCCATATGGCCTCTCGATCTTGGACTTACAAGACTCCAGAGCTGTGAGTCAAATGAACTTTTATGTATAATTTACATAGTCTGTAGTATTCTGTTATAGCACGAAAAAGTGGACCAAGACAGATGGAATGTGTAATATAAACCCTAAATAAGTATTTTCTTTTAAACGGGAGAGATGGCAATAAAAACCATCCCTAACCTACAACTAACTGTGCTAAATGTTCTTGGCAAAATGTAGTTGAAAAGGAGAGAGGGGGCCAGCAAAAGCATTTTAAATATCTTTTATTGGCTGGGGAGGAGAAATACAGGAAGAGAGCCCCTTGGTGGAAGGAATTAATTGGTACCTAGTTACCATGGAAGTTTTTTCATTACAAAACCCAGAAAAGGCAAAGTCAGTCTTGAAGGAAAACAGCATGTAGTGGAGCTTCCAAAATAAGAAAGGGAAAAGATGACGGGAATCTATTGTCAGTTGTTCCATCTCTTCTTTTTTTTTTTTTTTAAACTTTTATTATGGAAATTTCTAAACTCATACTACAAAAGGGAGAATAACACAATAAATCCCCGTGGACCCAACACTGGGGCCCAATGACTGCATTATTAAAACCTGAGGATATTGATGGTCATAAAAACTTGCAATGTTTCCATTTTTTGTTTTCCTAGCAATTTCATTTAGAATTTGCAGAAATTAGTGCTGACCATCACTGGCCAAAAGATTTCTTCTCCTTCAGTTTTGCTTCTGATCCACTACTCCAGAATTATGCCTTCATCAGGACTACAAGCTGTGCTTTTTGCCTGGTAAACAATATTCTACCTTCTCCATGGCTAACTTTTTTTTTCTGTGCTGCAGATGGAACCCAGGGTCCTGGGCATCCTACGCAAGCGCTCTACCCCTGAGCTACATTCCCAGCCCCACAGCTGACTTTTTACTTTTTTTTTTTGGTACCGGGGATCGAACTCGGGTCCTTGCACTTACAGGGCAGGCAGTGGAACCACTGAGCTAAATCCCCAGCCCAGAGCTGACTTTTTAAATGGCAGACAACTGGTAAAAATCACCAAATGTAAAATCCTTCTGATTACAAAGGTTCAAAAATCCTAGCATTGACACTAGACTTTTTGGTGCCAATTCTTTTAATTTGTGAACTCAACCAGCATTTATTTTCACTCAATAAGGGGACACCTGGTTTAGAACAGCTTCGTTCACCCTCTGCTTCATTTTGGTGCCAGATGTTGATGACTCTGGAAAACTCTGTACCATCACTTAATTCCCGGTGAGTTCTTAGTGGAAAAGAGCAACAAATAGTCCTTACCTAATCCAATGGAAACCACAGGCACCCTGGGTGAAAACATCAAAAAGTAAAAAAGGATAGGAAATATTGACAAGCACATCTATAAACAAGCAGGTGAGCAGGTGGACACCAGCCAGGTAAAGAGGGGCTGTGGAAATGCCAGCCAAGTTATTGCCAAACATTCCTATTTTCCTTCATTTTTTTCTTCTTTTTCTGAAAATGTGTGACTTTTTTTTACATTTCCACTGTCTTAGTTCAGACTCTGTCATAAATGAACCCCTGAGACTGGGTAGCTTATAAAGGAAGGATGTTTATTTTGCCTCAGGGCTCTGGAGGTCCAACAGCATGATATTGGCATTTTCTCAGGTTCTGACACAGGCCAGGTGCTTCTCCATGCATGATGAAAAAGGAGAAAAGCAAGCAGGAGCATTTGGAAAAGAGGAGAGGACAGAGGAGCACTTTATAACATCAGCCTACTCCCTAGTGAGACCTAATCTCTTCCCGAGAGAACTAACCCAGTCTTGAAGACATTCTGAAAGGTCCCACTACCCAACACCATTACAGTGGCAACTGAATTTGAACAGTTTGGTGAGGACAGAAGCATAGCAGCCATAAAGCAAACTGTAGTGTTATGATTCATAATTTACATACTTGGTTACAGGTAGTTTTGAAAGCCCTGTCATGATTCTGCTGATTCTAAATTTATTTCCCCCTGGGAACCTGGTCAGAGTTCATTGATCCTTACCACCCCTGCCCTCCAGGTTCTCCCCCACTCCCAAGTTCTTTCTCTGCAGCCCTGCATATACCGAATAAGCCACGTTTTTGTCTCCACCCTTAAGCTCCAGGAAGCTGCAGACAGTGGGTAGTCACTGGGTCCTTGAAGCCTTGTGGCCACTGCAGATGCTGGGGTGTAGCTCTTCTTCAGACTCACTTCTTGTGGACCTCATCTAAATATCCCTTCAACCCCACCCCAAATCTCAGGAGAAAACCCCACCTCCCATTTAGCACAAGAAGCAAAGGCCATTTCTACTTCCCGCCAGCCCTGCAAACCTTACCACACTCGCCTGCCTCTTCTTCCCAACCCTGCATCCTTCTCCCACCCTTGTCCCTTGGGCCTGAGTCCTTCCCTTCCAAGGCCTGGCCTCCCTGTCTTTGACTCCATCCCCTCTGCCTAGAAACCTCAGCCCTTCCATCCTGGCATTCCCACCCTTCTTGGACCTCACTCATTCCCATTCACCTGCCTGACTTTGTCCTTCCTCCTCCCTCGTCCCTCCTTAGCCTCCACTCTACTCCCTGACCCCTGCAGCACCCTTCACCCTGGCTCCCCAGCATGGCCCAGGCACAGGGCACTGCTTCCCTCTGGACATCCAAGCCCTCACCTGTGACCTCTGGGTTTCTGGGAAACCTCTCCTCTGCTCTTGGCTCCCTGTCTCTCTTTCTGCATCTCTGTCTCTGCGTCTCTCTCTCTCTCTCTCTCTCTCTCTCTCTCTCTCTCTCTCTCTCCCCCCCCCCCCCCCCCCCCCCCCCCCCCCCCCTCCCCCCCTTCTCCTTGCCCACACCCACCATGCCCAACACCCCTCCTCCTGCTTCTCTGACCACATTTCTCTGATCTCCTTCGCAGACCCTTTTCCTTGTTTTTCACCTTTACTGTCCCCAGCTTTCTCCTTACACCACACCAGCTCTCTTGGAGATCTCTTTGCTCCCCTCTTTCACCAGTGAGCTTAATTTCTCTCCAATTTCTGATAAATGAGATAGTGTGGGTTTTGAATATTCATCTTGTTTTTGTTATGAAGACTTTCTTTATTTGTCTCTCTCTTCCATTGCATTAGAAATCCCTGAGCCCAAGCCCAGTCTCCTGAAGAGCACAACCCTCCACCCAGTGCATGGAGACATTTCCCTGCTCTTCCCAGCAAGGCCGGCCTGACTGTCACAAGAGTGCCTAAAGCTCAGAGCCCTCAATGTACAGAACTCCAGTTTCTCCATTGCTGACAATTTGGGCTCCAGCTGGGGCTGGAGCAATCCAGGTTCTTCCTGACTCTAGGCAAAGGAACAGAATGAGGTTCGGGGGAGAGGAGAGGGAGGGTCACCAGGAGGAAAGCTCAGAGAGCACCGGGAGAGGCTGGGAGGAAAGGGTAGGGGTGGGGGACTTACCAGGGACCCAAAGCTGAAAGGATGGACAGTGGACAGCAGCTGCCTGGAGGAGCCGGACCAGCACAACAGGGAGGGACAGCCTCGGGGGCTGCAGCCAGCCACCTGGTCTGCCCGATAGGCCCTTCGTGTCCTATGACCAGGTCTTCACCAGTTATTTGGGAGGAGAGGGAGGTCACCCAGACTACCAGCCAACTTCTTGCCTGTGCTCCAGGAGGAGTCCGAGGCACCATCGGGATGTGCATGGAATGGGCCTCCTGATCTTCCACCGGAGGGCTATGTTAGGTACACCCAAGCATCCCCAAGCTGGGAAGCAGCAGTAAACCGTCCCTCCAACTATGGACATATCCTCTTGCCCTGGGATATCTTTCTCCTCTGGGTAATCCACAGATATCCTCCAATTCAACCTGACTTCCCTTCAAACTTGTGTCACCTTTCTTTCCTCACCTCACTAACAGGGACCCTCAAGTCAGAAACCCAAAGTCATCCTGGAAACCCTCAGAAGTCACCAGGCTCCGTAATCTCTCTGCATGCTTTCTGGTCCCGTCCATCCTCTCTGATGTACAGAGGCTCTGGCCTGCAGCTTGGGCACCAGTATGACTTTCTGACTGGCATGGCAGCTGCTCATCTTGTTCTCCTCCTCATACCTGCTCTAAGACTCCATGGTGGATAGCTGGCTGGCAGTGGGACCTTTCATGATACCCAAGACCCAGGGGAGAGAGGACCGAGGTAGTACAGGGCAAATGGGGAGGTATGAAATGCAGCCAGGGAGGAAGATGCTGGAGTCCTAGCACAGCCCCCAAGGCAGAGGAGAGAAGGGAAGAATCAAGTCCCACCATGAAAGCCTTGTGTCCACTCCTTCCCAAAGAAACAGGCTACCAACCAATGCCAGCAAGGCCAGGAATGTGGAAGCTCCTGCTCCAGAAGCTTAACCTGGGAAAGGCCCCAAAGGTCACATGGTAGGTGACAAGAGCAGGTGGATGGGTCCCAGGCTAAAGAAGAAGGCTGAGCTGCTAGAGGGCAGGGGTCAGAGCCGTCAGGCCCTGGCAGGGAACCCTTTTGAGTGGATGGCAAATATATCATCTAGCCTGAAGCATGAGACAGTAGCTGAGGCCCCACCAGGGTTGGCCCCATGACTCTGACCTTAGCCCTGACCCTTCTCTAGCCAGCTCACTGAAACCTGGCAGCTCTCCCTCCAGAATGCCCACCCTCTGTCTCCAGCAGCTCCTGCTGGCCTAGAGCACCCTTCTCATGGCTACAGAGTGACCCGTCTAAAACCCATGGTTCATCTATTCAGCAATCATGGTCAGGAAATGGCCTCATATCCAGGACCACCAGACTGGAGGCGAGCTCAGCACAGGGACTGACGTGGGCAGGGTCATGTAGGACGTGGTCTCAAGTGGATTCACAGGGGCTGGAGACCAAGCACCTCCATCCACCACTTCCCCAGCCTCCCCAGTCCTCCACCTGCATACAGCCCTTCCTGGGCACCAGCATCCCTGCCTGAGCACCTCCCTTGACTGGAGCACATTTCCCACACCCAGAACACCCTCTCTCTAGGCAGGCCCCTTCTGACTCTTCCTGGGACTTCTCCCAACTCTCATCCACCTCTGCCCTTCCCAGCCTTGCACCCTGAGGCCAGTTTGTCTGTGCTTCCTGCACCAAGAAGGTGCCCAGCAAATGTCCCAGTGAAGAGAAGTCACAGCAGAGCAGGTCTGCGATAAGAACAGTGTCTGGTTGAAGGTCAGGTCCTGCCTGTCCAAGGGTGAGCTTTCCGTGGCAATGACCTGCCCTTCCCTCCCCGGAGGGCATCCTGTTTTGGCCTCTCAGTACCCACTCATCTCATGCCTGCACTGCCGACTCCATCACCAGCCGGTAATCCTGTGTGCTTTTCACTCTAGTGCCCAGGAATAGAAGAGGAAAGCATGTGGGAGTCCTTCCCAGGGCCTTGCGCACACACATACCCCCACCACAGGGCCTGGCAGCTCTGCTGCCCCCGTGGCCTTTCCCCATCCCTGTCCTAGACAGGCCCAGGCTCCAGCCCCTCCAGCAGGGAGCGGCTCCAGCCCACTCTGGCATCAGAGCGACTGTGGCACACACCCTTGGTCAGCAGCTGCCTTCCCAAGGCCTCCCAGCTCAAGGCTCAGCCTGACTCTGGCTGTTGAGGGCACAGAGAATGCAGACCCTAGCCCTACTCCCTGCATTTGAACACATGGACCATCCCTGCCCCAGGACTGATGTTTTGTTTCCCCTCTGCCTGGCATCTTCCAGACACCTTCCCACACTCACAGCCTCCAAATCAGCCACCAGCCCTTTGCTCTGTTCCTTACCTTGAGTGCCTGTTGGCCTGGTGGCTGACAGTTGCAGGGCCCGCCCCACTGGTCCCCCACTCCTATGCCTGCTCCAGGCAGCAGCAGCCACAGGAAGTTTTTCAGGCAGTTCTGCACACAGAACAAGAGTCTATAAGTTCATACTCTTCACTGGGGCATTCAAGGCCCCTCTTGTCTGGCTCCTGCCAATCTCTGCTGGGGTCTGGGCCACCCAGAGCTCTGTACTCTTCTCCAAACATACCAGGATCCCTCCTGCCTCTAGGCCATGCGCGCTCCATATGACCAAGTCTGGAATGGGCTGTCTCATGATGCACCGTCTGACTCTCCCCAAGCTCAGGCACCTAGCCAGTCTGTCCTCTGAGGATACGCACCATCCTGTGGTCCCTTGTATTATGTTCACTGACCCCTTTGTTTGCAAGTCTGCCTCCCTGACTGGGCTTAGGTTCCCCAGAAGTGGAGCCTTGAAACAGAGATCTGGGTTCAGGAAATTTATTAAGGGCAAGGATGGCTCTCAAGAGAAAGCCATAGGGAAGGAGGGAGGCGGGAGACAAAAGGCACATGGGGGAATGAATGTCAGGTAAAGTCTAGGTAGAGCCTGACCCAAGGGCTCTGCAACATAAACCACACTGCTGACCTGTCCCCTAGGGTGAGGAAGGAGCCTTTGTGTTCCTGTATCACCCAGTCATTGGCTGTGGGGTGAGGGATCCATAACTTCACAGGGTTGGTGGCTATCATCAGCCAGGGGCGATTCACAGCACAAGGGGTAGATGTGAGCAGTAGCAGTTATCACATCCACAGTGAAGAGTGTACTGGCCAGGTCAAGGCGGACTGGGCTGTGTCCCCGCAGCCCCTGTTGAGGAAGACCTCTAACAGGTTTCTGAATGGATGAGAAGTATGTGGACTCCTGGCTCACCCAACTCTGGCATCCCCCAGCCTCACAGCTACATGTGCTGCCCTGGGAAAAGGTCCTGCCCACAGCCAGGGGAGTTGCCACTGTAGGGACCAGAAAGGAGCCTAGACATCCAGTCTCCAGAGAAGGGCTCTACACTGAACCCTGCCTGACTCATTGAACATCTGCTATGTGCCCAACCATTCGATGGGAGCATTAACCAAAGACCTCATCTATTCCTTATAATATCCATCTTACAGATAGAAAAACAGAGGCTCAGAGGAGGGACAGGACTCCAGGTAGGTCATGCAACTTGTAAGTGGAAGACTTGGGATTCAAACTGGCCTGAATGACTTCCTGCCTGGTTTCTTTCCCCCAAAGCAAGGAGGATCTGGTAGCTCAGCCATTCCTGCCCACTGTAAGAGGCCGGTGAGTCCAGGGTCATCTCTCTGCCCCCCAGCTGTGCTCAGCTAAACTCAGAATCCCCAAGGGTCACATCTGGCATTTGCAGTAGTTGGGAGGCCCACGCATACATTTTGCATATAAATTTGTATCATGGTTGCATCTGGTTTGCATATGTCCACACTGAGAACTCATCAGCACTGCACAATTTTTAAAATGCTTCGAAGCCACCCTCAGTGGAAGTCCATCAGAGCTTTACAGAGTCCAGTGTCTATGATTTCTTGGCTCTCTGGCTCTCGCCTTCAAACTGTGTCTCTACCCACTCCAGGTTCTGGACAAGCCACACCTTTGTCCAGGTGGAAGAGGGTACTGTAAACACCTGCCTTAGAAACTTATGCGGATTTGGTAGTCACCTTTTTTGATGATGCACTTGTCATAAAAATGTTGAGTGTGCTTTGAGCGTACTGGGGTTGGGCACAGTGCTGCTGCCTAGAACTGCCAAAGGTGGCCCCATGGGTAAGGAGGCCCAGGTGTGTACTCTTAGGAAAGGAGAGGATGGTGAACAGGGACCAGGGACTGGACAGTGTCTGGAGCCTGTACTGTAGGGCCAGTGGCACCACAGGTTGGCTTGGGGGGAGTAGGGGCTGAGTGTCTCTGAGCAGCAGAGGGCTCATCTGCCAGAAAGCTGGCATATTCCGTGCTTTCTATTTCTGTCTCTTTAGGAGACTACATTCCATAAAACTTTGTGACCTTCTGGGTGAATCCTGGATAAAAGAGGAGAGACAAAGCCTAGGTGAAGTGGAAGGAGCCTGCAGAGAGGATGGAACCTCGATTTTAAGAAGCACAGAGGCAGGGAAAGGGTATCCCAGACATATGGGATGCCCAGTGCCAGGGCTCCATGCTCATTTACCACCAGGCAAGCATCTTCCAAGGACCCATTCCCGAATTTTTTCTGCCCCAGGAGGCCCAGAGAGGAAGGTAGAAAGTTTCAGTGTCCAGCAGAGGTTTTCTTATGTCTCCCCACTGGGCAACTCTAAATGCAAGGCTTTATTCTTATGTCTGTGTCGGATAATTGTATCATCCTGCAGTTTTCCCAAGGAGAGAGGTAGCGCATCTGTCACAGGAGGCAGTGAAGACAGCGAAAGTATGTGTATGCAGGCGTGCACACGAGTGATCATGGAGTGGAGGGTGGGCCAAACTCTGTTCCTGTGTGTGGCCCCTTCGCCTGTCTCTGTCCAGGTGGAGAAGCTCCAGTCTAAGGCAGGGAGAACACGACTGTTTGCCTCCCGCCCCTGCCGCTGGCCTCCCTAGGTTTCCTGTCTGGCAGATGTGAAGTGGCCTCATCATCCATGGGGAGACCCCAGGCTCTGCCTGCATCCAGCCAAGACCCTAAGCATCTCTCTATGCTGACACCCTCCGCCTCCTCCCGGATGAGGCCCAGGCCCTGGCTCCTCAAACTGATCCAGTTAAAGAGGGAGCATGGTTTTGATGTCGGCCACCTGGAAAAGGAGGAGGCGGGCTCTAGCTGTCCTTCTAGGCCCCTGTTACGTGGACATTTCCCACTTGAAGCAGGGTCCAGCCTCCTTCCTGTGAGTTGTGGGCCCCACATCTGGGGCTGGGGAAGGGAGTGAAAGGAAAAGGGTGGGAGCCCTTGGGAAAGATCACAGTTTCTGGGGTGGGGGAGAGTTCTCCCAGAGCCAGCTGGGCGGTGCTGCCAAGCGGCCAGAAACCAGCCTCTGAAGAGCAGCTGAGCTCTATTCATTTCCCCCTCAGACATCTCTCACTTTCTGAAAACCAGGTTAGCGGTTACCAGATCGAGAACTTGTTGTGGATACTATGTATCTGCCCCCATCAAAATGACTCCTAACATCTCCATGAAAGGCTACAGAATGGAACATTCCAAGGGTGTATAGGTAGGGTACAAGACTGTTTTAAGCCTTCTTTACTTGCCTAATCCATTCAAACTAGCTCAATGGTAGGTTATTGGAAACAGACGGGGAAAGCCATGGCTTGTCACCAAATGACTATATATTTCAGCCTGAGTTCCACAGCACCCTGTATCAGCCCTCTTCTCCCCTGCCAACCCTCCTTCTCAGTTCCTCATAGCTCCTGCGGAGCCATGGCTTCAGCATGCCATGCTGTGTCCTCTTATCACCCCAAAGGCTCCAGTAGTGGATCGAACAGAGCCTCTCCCCCCCCCCAATTCATATCCACTGGGATCCCAGAATGTGACCTTACTTGAAAACAGGGTGCTTACCAATATAATTACCTAAGATAAAGTTATGTTGGGCCTTAAATTCAGAGACTGCTGTCCTTTGAAAAGGACATACAATCACAGAGGGGGAAAAAAAGTGAAGGTGGCCATGTGAAGACAAAATCAGAGTTTGGAGTGATACAGCTGCAAGCCAAAGCACTCCAAGGATTGCTGGGAGCCACCAGAAAACTGGAAGAGGTAAGAGGATTCTTCCCTAGAGTCTTTGGAGGGAATATGGCCCATGGACACCTTGCTTCTGATTTCTATCTTCCAGAATTGGGGGACAATAAGGTTCTGTTGTTTTAAGCCTCTGAATTTGTGATTGTTACTACAACCCTAGGAAATAAATGAAATCTACAGCTGGAAGCTGGATTCCCTTCAGCCTCTGTTCCATAATTCCAAAGCCCAGGAGAAAGGATAATCAGTCTGGCTTTGGTTAGGTATCTGTCCCCAGGGATGGATGACCCACAGGCTGGAAGAGGGGCAGGGCATGGATCTGGGCTTCAGAGCTGCCCCTTCCGGTATCCTCTGATACCATCACCTTACCCGGAAGCTGTTTGTTCACATCTCAGAGTTGGTTTTTGAAAGGTCTCTCCAGGCAGGCCCAGGAGTCCTGTGAATTCTATACGCCAGCCAGCCTCTTGTGTGAAGACACGTGGCTGTGGTCAGCTGTTTAGATGAGACCTAGACAGGAAGAGGTGCCACTCTGTTGAATGGCAGAACCAGGATACAAAAGGCACCTTGCAGATTAGAAAGTTAACAAGATGATGTTGCATAAGGATGACTACAAAGAACAACTCTTGGATTCTAAGAGCCGATTTCGAAAGCAAAGTATGAAGGAAACTGGCTTAACACAGCCGAGACCTGAAGGTTTTCTTTATCCACATGCTAGTAATAAACCAGAGCCAGAGCCCAGGAAGAGCAGCAGAGCACTCTTGTCTGAGCTGAGAGATGGTGGGCATTTGCATCCCATACAGAGACTGGAGACAACACTGATTCTATGAGAAAAGCAGAGGGGCGCTGTGTCCACTCAGCTGGGTCGCACAGGTCGTGGGGAGAGGAGCCTAAAGGGCTATCAGATCTCATCCGCAGCCCCCCCACCCCCATCACGATGAGTGAGGAGCCAGAGGCAGCCAGCCCACAGGGACAGACTGGGGTCAGTTCCAGGAAGATGACTGGGTGTGTGGTGCTGGTCCACCCCGAAACCCGATATTCTCGGCTCCAGAGCCCTGATCTCCGAGGACACACGGACTTTCAAGACCAGAGTATCTAGAGGGTGGGCTGCACCTTGAGAACCCCTTGCCCAGGCCAACCCAGGGGTCGGCATCTCTGCCTCTCCTCTGGTATCTGTGAGCAGGCGAGGTAGTAGCTGGTGGTGTTTGGGGGAGTTCCGAGAGCGCGCGGCGGCCTGCTTAACTCACGCTTACAGGCGGCCCCTCGGGCGCCCGCTCAGCGCCGGGCTAGGGGCTGGCGGTGGAGGCGGGGGCTGGCGGAGGAGAGCGGCGCGGCCCGAGTTTATGCTAATCAGCGCAGAGCCCGCCTCCCGCCTCCACTCTGCGGCCCCAGCCGCGGGCAGCGCCGGCCACTCGGAGGGACGAAGCCGCCGCGAAGGGCCAGGCGACTAAGTGAGCGAGCTCTGGGGTCCGCGAGTGGCTGTGGGGCCCCGTCCGGCGAGTGGAGGTGGCAGCGTGGCGGGCGGACACCCGCGGGGTCCGCCGCCCGGGGCCAGGTGGAGACGCGGTGGCCGCAATGGGTCGCCGCCGCCTGCCGGTCTGGCTGTGCGCCGTCGCGGCGCTGCTCTCGGGGGCGCAGGGTAAGGGCGCGCCGCTCCTCTCTCGGCCAGTGCAGCCCGGCGCCTCCCGCTACAGCCTCTACACGACGGGATGGCGCCCCCGGCTGCGCCCGGGGCCGCACAAGTAAGCGCGGGCCGTGCGGCGGGAAGCGGGAGGGATGGGGCTCTCCCACCTGCCCAGACCCTCGAGGGCCATGGAGGCCCCTGGCACCAGAGGCCGCGGCGTGGAGGGGCGGTGCCCGGACTGAGCCCGCGCGGGAGCAGGAGCACCGTGCTCCGGGGGCTGCGGGGCTGGCGAAGAGAACTAAACTGGGGGGCCCTGGCGCGGCGGCAGGGATCCTGGCAGTGCCCGCGGAAACCCTTCTGGAGAAGTAACATTTTCCAGCTGCCCCGAGTGCAAACTGTGGGCGCAGCGGACCAGGTGGAGGGAGCGGAGCGAGGGCTCCGCCGCGCCTCTGAGGCCTCGCGTCTCTCCTCTGCCCCTCTGGGTAGGAGGTGGAGCCGTGCACCCGGATCTCTTCTCCCCCTTCCCGAGGCGACCCCAGTCCTAGTAACTTCTAGGGAGGGAGCCCCGACGTGGCTGGGCCACAGAGCTGGTGGTGGCTCCGGATTCCAGGTCCAGTATTCTGGAAATGGCAGGGGGCCTCAGTGGTTAGCTCAGGCCCGAATTTGAGCTCTAACTGAATCTGAGCGGTATTGTAGGAGGGTGCCCAGGCATAGCCAACACGAAGTTTGCTGAGGTGCAGCAAAGCAGGCTTCCTGAAGGAGGCAGCGCAAGACCTGGTCTAAGTGAGAAAAAACTACATCTGGGGAGGAAAGAGGAGAAGCCTTGTCTCAAAAGAGCCACTAAACTGGAATCTCAGAACTTCACAGGCAAAGATAAGGCACTTGGAGGTAGAGGGCGGGAAGTGTGGCAGGCACTTGAGGGACAATCCAGGGAGGTCTCTTCCCCCCCAGTCAGGGAGGACAGGGTCCTAGTTTGGTATGACACTGAGCTCGGTGGCACCACTGAGGACACTGGGATCAGAATGTCAGCAGTAGAGCTGGGCCTGGCCCAGAATACTCTGGACTCCAGCCAAGGGCCCTGACTTCTAGGGACAAGGAGAACAGGCAAAAGAGATGGAGGTCTGGTTCCCTGTTGAAACCAACAGGTAGGGGAAAGAGGGTAGGGGCCTCACTGGGCCTGGCTCAGGCCAGATATTCCAGGGGACCACTTTCCCTTGTAGGGCCCTCTGTGCCTATGTTGTGCACAGGAATGTGACCTGCATTCTACAGGAGGGAGCAGAGAGCTACATAAAGGCTGAATTCCGGCAGTGTGGATGGGGGCCCAAGTGCCCTGGAACAGTCACGTGAGTGCACCCCCTCCCACCCACTTGGGATCCCCGTGCACAAGCCCCATTTCTGTCTTCACCTGGGAGGAGAGCCACCTCTGCTGCAGCTCCAGAACACCAGAGAGCTCCCCTGAGCCCCAGAGTGGGCCAGGGCCTTTTGAAGTTGTGCCAGGGCATCACTCAGAGGCAGAAGGAGCTTGGAAACCACAGAGGGATGAGGAGAATGTGGCAAGGGAAGAAGCAGGATCTGGCTAGGAGGAAGGGACAGGTGGCAAGGGGGTGGGGGGGGAGAACCAAGGGTCACTGAGGCAACGGTTGATGCCACAGGGGGCTGAGGCAGATCCAGGGAGGACTGTGGTGACCATGAGAAGGTGGCCTAAGGGTGAGGGGTGGAAGCCAGAGTACTGGGGATTAGGCAGACAGGCAGTCGGCATGGGAGGGACAGACATGATGTACAGGTTTGCACTTGGAGGGGTCTGAGTGTGCATCTGGAAACAGATCTGTTCTCCAGTGTGTCAGTGGGTGAACAGGTGAGGAGGGTCCCATCATGAGCTCTGCCTTTATCTTTAGGCCTTCCCCTCCCTGCTGAAAATCAGAGGTGCCCTCCCTCCAGCCTGTGACCAGAGTGGATTCCTAGAGTAGGCTGAAGGAGTGGCAGGAACTACAGAGGGCTAGTGGGAGTCAAGAGTGGCTCCAAGGCAATGGGAGGAACCACCAGCCTCAGCTCCAGGGCAATACTCCTTTGCATCCATAGGGGAGGGCTTGGAGCTTTGTTCTCCAAGACACCACTTGGAGCCCAAGTAGAATTTTTTGTGGCTACATGAACTAAAGAGGATCTGTATGGTCTGGGGAGGATTGGAGCTAAATTTGCTATCCTTCCCAAACAGGATGGATGGGGCTTCTACCTGAATCCTCCACTCAGAGCCCTTAGAGCCCCTGGAAAGCCCCCACCCCACACCTCTGCCACCTTCAGCCCCTAGAAAAAGGAAAACCCTTGGGGTTTTCCCCAAGGGAAAGAAACAAACTTCAGGCAGGCATCTGAGGGTGACCCCAAATGCCAGCTAGGGGACAGGACTCTCAGCCTGCAGGTATATGATCTTGCTCTCTCACTCTTGCTGGCACAGGTACCGCACAGTGCTCAGACCCAAATACAAGGTTGGCTACAGGACAGTGACAGACCTCACCTGGCGTTGCTGCCCAGGCCTCACTGGAGAACGCTGCCCTGAGCACCTCACGGATCATGGGGCCACCCCACCCCAGCTGAATCCTGAAGCCCAGGTTCCCTCAGGGCAGGCGGGCTCAGGTCCCAGGCCCCCTGCTTACAGCCAGGTGGCCCCGGGTCCCCATGGTGAGTCTGACTCGGGATACCTTCCCAGGTGCCCGGGTGTCTTGGGCTCGGTGACAGGGGCAGGGAGGAGACTGACCCAGGCTCCTGAGGTCTGGCAGGGTTGGGGAGGGCATGTCTCACCCTGAGTAGGCAAACGGGAAGTTGTGCCCGGTGAAAATGCAGGCTTAGAGCAGGAGGCCTCCCAGGGGGCCTGGGAGCACAATGCCCTGGAGAGCGGGGCTGGTGATGCTCCTGGAGTCTCTCATCTTTTCCAGGAAGAAAAGGCCTAGGGCTATTGGGTGAGCGCCTGGGACGCCTGGAGGGTGATGTCCAGCACCTGGCACAAGTATATAGCACCCTCAGTGGTCTGGTGGCTAGCCATGAGGACCCCAACAGGATAACTGGGGACTCCAGAGCTCCTGCTGCCCCTGTGGGTTTGGGGGTCTTCCCAGAAGGGCATGTGGATCCAGGAGACAGAGCAGGAGGACCACTCACAGCTCCCCTGGGTGAGATCCTGAGCAAGTTAACAGAAGTGAGCAACACGCTTCGCAGCAAGGTGCAGCTGCTAGACGAGGTGCATGGACTCGCCCTCAGCCACGAGGCCCACCTGCAGCAGCTTCGGGAAGCCCCGCCATCCCCGCTGACCTCTCTGGCACTGCTGGAGGAATATGTGGATCAACGGCTACAGCGACTCTGGGGGAGCCTGCTGGGTGGCTTTGAGCAGAAGCTGCAAGGCATCCAGAGCGAGTGTGACCTTCGGGTGCGGGAGGTGCGGCAACAGTGTGAGGAGGGCCAGGCAGCCAGCCAGCAGCTACACCAGAGCCTTGACGGCCGGGAGCTGGCCCTGCGCCGGGAGCTCTCACAGCTGGGCACTCAGCTGCAAGGCCTGAGTGTGGCTGGCGGGGCCAGTTGCTGCGGCCAGCTGGCCTTGATCAGTGCCCGTGTGGACAATCTTGGGAAGAACCTGCGGGCAGTTGTGGAGGCCCACAAGGGCCCTGGCACCTCAGCCAGGGATGAGCTTGAGCATCTGTCTGCTGCCATGATTGAGGGAGGTGTGGATGGGCTGCTTGAGGGCCTGGAGACCCTCAATGGGACAGAGAATGGAGCGAGCAGCTGCTGTCTGAGGATGGAGCTGGGAAGCTGGGGTGTGGGTGGCTTCGGGTCCATGCTGGAAGAGCGTGTGCAGAACCTAGAGGATCGCCTGGCGACATTAATTGGAGAGCTAAATCAGGACAGCATCCCACTGGGCAGGTCTGTGCGGCCCCTCGTGCCGACAGAGCTGGCCGTGCTAGAACAACGGCTGGTCTCCCTGGAGACCTCATGCACCCCCAGTACCACGTCAGCCACCCTGGACAACCTCGTGTCAGAGGTGAAGGCCTGGCAGAGCCGGAGCGAGACCCTCCTACACCAGGTGGCCAGCCACACGGCTCTGCTACAGCAGCTCAATGGCACTGTGGCTGAAGTCCAGGGGCAGCTGGCAGGAGGGACGGGCAGCTCACTCCAAGGTGAAATCACTCTACTGAAGGTCAACCTGAACTCAGTGAGCAAGTCGCTCACAGGCCTCAGTGACTCTGTCAGCCAGTACTCTGATGCTTTCTTGGCTGCCAATACATCTCTGGATGAGCGGGAACGCAAGGTGGAGGCTGAAGTCCACGCCATCCAGGACCAGGTCAGCAGCCAAGGCTCAAGGCTCCGGGCTGGCCACAGGCAGGTCCTGAACCTGCAGGGGGAGCTAGCGCAGCTCAAGGCTGGTATGGCCAATGTGGCCAGGGGGCTGAGCCGCTGCCAGGACACCGCCCGAGAACTCCAGCGTGCCGTGGGCCACTTCGACCAGCGGGTGGCACAAGTGGAGGGCATGTGCAGGAGGCTCGGCCTACTGGCTGCCAGCCTGGACAGCTTGCCCACCGAGCCACTTAGGTCCAGGGAGGGCCTGTGGGGCCACGTGGACCAGCTGAATCGCACACTAGCCCAGCACACAGAGGACATCGCCCATCTCCGAGATGACCTGCTGGACTGCCGGGCCCAATTGGCTGAGCAGGTGAGGCTAGGGCAAGCCGACTAGGCAGCCTGGATAGGATCCAAGCATCAGATCGCATCAACTCTGGGAACAGCATCCCAGAGCCCAGTCTTACCCAGCCGGGCCTCCAGGCCTCCCGGGACCAGCCCAGCTGCCACCTCAGAGGCCGTTGGACCAACAGTATCAGTCCAGCGTCGTATGACTATCCTGGTCATCAGTGCTCCACAAACTAGACAATTCAGGATAGTGATCAAGGCAAGG
Source organism: Heterocephalus glaber (assembly GCF_000247695.1). Next base: position 12,893,108 of record NW_004624790.1, read on the forward strand.
ATGTCATGCATGAAGGCCAGGATGGACTTCAAAGAGCACACATTCCATGGCCTACAACTTGCTTTTTTACAGACACATTGGAGTTAGCAACTGTGCAAGTTCTCCTTGCCCATTCTCAGACAGGGGCCTATCCACAGCTCCCTTTGCCCACAGTGGGTAGCGTCAGCCCTTGGAGATTTCTGTTCCCTTGTACCTTGGCTTCTACCATAGCCATCTGGATGAGGGTTCTGCAGGAAAGTGGTCCCCACTGGAACTATCCTCACACATGGCAGCTTCATGGATGCTGTTTCTGAACCAAGGACCAGAAGCCACCAGAGGTTTCCAACTCCCCACATCCTTCAGAACTGAAGGGAAGCACAGAGACCCACTGAGGGTTTTCTTTATTTTTTCTGATCCTCCCTCAAGGTGAGGACTGAGGCAGCTGTAGATTCCTAGACCAAAGAGTGATATCCAGGCAATCTGTTTGGAGACTTCACTTTATTTTTTTTTTTTCCTTTCCTTCCCCCAAAGACGTTTTCAGGGCTCTGGTCCTCTTCTTTCCAGTTGGAGAAAAATCTCCTGTTCCCACAGATCAGTACCTCTCTCCTAAGTGTGGCTTTAATGTATATGGAGGCCCAAAGGAAGCCAGACCCTGAGAAAGCCATAGCTGGGGGAACAGGAGATTAGGCCTTGCTTTTAACACCCTTACAAAACCCTAGCCCTGCCAGGATGATCACAGAGAGGTAAGCAATTCAGGTATGAAACCATCAAGGCACAACTGGAAAAACACAAGTGTTCCTCAGGCCCACACAATTCCCACCTGTGCCGAGGCTGTTGGCCTTGGTTCCCCTCACGGTGGCATGGGCCTCCTGTGCTGTCTGCAGGACCCCTTCTGAACATTCGGTGCTGTGCCCTCCACCCTGGCACCATGGGAGGAGGGCAGATTCTGGATTAAAGCTTTCAGCCAGTCTAAAAGTGCTTTTTTTCCCCAAAGGCAGTGTGAGGGAAGACTGCTGGGGGTGTCACCCTGTGCCTCAAGTGAGAGCTCTCTCAGCAGCTGAACACTGCACTGACTCTCAGAGGCCAGGCGAGGTGGTCAGCAGACACCACCTACCAGGGCCAGGTGTGAGGCTGAGTCCTCAAAGGATGTTCTGAGAGGATCAGGGACAGTGGCGAGGCTGCGATGGGGCAAGCAGGAGCCACGTTTCCTCAGTCCTTGTGGGATCCGAGTTTCCTTTTCCTGACGTCAGGCACCAGCGAGGGAGGCAGTGATGCCCAGCTCGGGAACTGAGCAGGGGTGGGGCCGTGGAGAAGCTGCTTTGCAGGGCACAGTCTAGGCTCCCACAGGAGCACGGCTTGAGCACGGTGTTCTTTCCCAGTGCCACTCAGCCATGCCCTGCTGCCACTGATGCCCTCTTCCCTATACAGATAGGCCTCAAGTCTCAGAGTCTTCCTCTTGTCTGACATGTTGAGTTCAGGCAAAGTCCCAGGGTGGCTGGGACAGGACAGACGGACACATTAAAGACAAAGACAAACCCTGGAAGGGCCTAAGTGACTTTTTTTTTTTTTTTTTTTTGCCGTGCTGGAGATGGAATCTAGGGCCTCATACTTGCTAGGCAAGCTACATCCTCAACCCTTTTTATTTTGAGACAAGGTATTACTAAGTTGCCCAGGCCAGGCTCACTGGCAGTCCTCCTATCTCAGCCTCCCAAGTAGCTGGAATTACCGGCATATGCCAGCATGCCCAGTAGTACCATGCTATAGGTCAAAGACACACAGATCTATGGCAGCTGCCCTATACCCTTTGTCTGGGACATGGGAGTCTCTGTGGCTACAAGTCAGTGTGTACCCGCCCCCCTTCCTTTAGTGTTTTAGAAGCCTGTTGTACCTGGCTTCTAACCCCTTGTACCTCCAGATGCCCAGTCCTGGACCAGACCAGTGAGGGGCAGCTGGGGCTGGCTCAGGCCAGGGTATCAAGGTCCACGGCAGGTAATGGCTGCCGCCAGTAGCAGAAATTGCTGTACTCAGGGTTGATCAGGTCTGTGCTGGGGCCACGGGCCACAGGCGGGAAGAGGAGCTCAACCACCTCACCAAGCCGTTCATACCTACAGGCAGAACAGGGTGGCACTGAGAGCCTGAGTCACTGCCAGAGCTTGGCCTCTGCCACAGCAGGTGGGGGCTCAGCATCCTGCCCAGGATCCTACCAGGAGAGGAGGTAAAATTGGGGCCCAGGGAGAGGCCAGGGCAGGGGGACATGGCACAGCACAGGGGGCATGTGGCAGGGTTTGGCCTCACGTGGATTTGTGGTTCTTCATGAGCTCCTGAATGAGTTCTCCCCGGGGGTTGACTGTGAAGATTCGAGATTCAGGTAGGCCTACCTGTCGGTAGGCAAAGACATCCTGTGGAACAAGGACATGGGTGGTAAAAGTGAGGCTGCTGGGGGCTAGGGAGGAGGGGGCTCAGCCCGTGGGGAGGGGGCACACTCACATTAGCCCTGTTCCCAAAGGCAGCATAGAAGGGCTGTCCATGGGGCAGAAAGAGCTGCTGGATGTCACTCAGACAGGCAACCTTGAACACCTCTGGCTTCTTCTCAATCACCTCCCTGGAGCAGCCATGGCCACAGGCAGGGAAGAGAGCCAAGTAGGGGCAGTAACCAGAGGGGGCAAGGGCAGGTGACCCTGCCCCAGCTCACACCCAAGAACAAACACTAGCTAGGCTGGGCTGGCCATGCATCTGCCCCTCCCCACAGGGACCCCGGGCTTGTGTATGGGGTGGTTACCTGTGGAGGGCAGAGAAGAGGCTGCTGGGAGACAGCAAGATGGGGCCCTTGGGGAGGCCGCAGCCACCCTCGCTCACCCACTGCAGGTACCCCTTGGTGAGGTCAGCCATGCCAATAGCCCTTGCTGAGCAGTACAGGAACTTGTACCCATTTCTGGGGGAGAGGGTGAGGTGGCTCAGAGTTATCAGAGACTAGCCACTCCTACCCCACCCCTTGGCTTTGGCCACCCCACCCCAGCCCAGCCCGTGGTTCTGGTCTTCAAAGTCAGAGGGCTTTGCAGGGAGGAGACTTAAGGAAAATGGCAAGACCAGGCCTGAAAGAGATGGCCTCAGTGGCTGTCCCTGCTAGAAGCTCAGGCACATTCCTGAGACCCAGTGGGTCAGGCTCCCACCCAGGCTGAGGCCAGGGGTTAGATGGCTCATAGGAGAACTAAGAACCAGGAAGGTCTCAGTGCTCCATGGACCTCCCAGGCTGACCCTCTTGTGGCCCCTATTGGTTCCTAAGCTTGGCTTCCAAGGGCAGAGGTCAGAGTGGTCTAAGACATCCTGTTATCCCCCTTCTACATGGGGGCCCTGGCTCAGTCCGAGCCCAGCACTCACAGGTGGATTTTGTTGTAGAGACTAATGATGCCTTGATGTGTCCAGTCTTTCCCCAGCTGGGGCAGAATGTGTCCTAGAGCATCCGACCTACAGTCAGAAAGGGTCACTCTGAGGCCATCCTACATGGCCCTCAACCTCCATGGGTGGGGCCCAGTGGGGTTCGGCCCCCACCCAGGATGGCCTGATAGAAAGGGAGGGCCTCCCACACTGTTCCCTGCCCCTCCACACACCCAACACAGAAAGAAGTGAGTCCTCAGGCCCTCCCTGCCCTCCTCCTGGTCAGCAGGGCCTCACTTGGTGATGGTGCCATCGATGTCAGAGACGATCACCTGGTCATCCCATTTCCACAGGTAGATGGTGGCCTTGCAGCGGCAGGTGCCCTGGTACTGGGTGGTCACGCTGAAGACTACATCATTGGCACCTTCATGGAGGTTCAGGCGCCGCTGGAGCCAAGCAAGGGAAGGGGTTGTGACCTGCCGCTGTCAGACACTATCTACCTCTTTCCACCCAGACTGTGGCCTTTGACCCTCACAGGCCACTCATTCTCCTGTTCCAGTTCAGAGGCCATTCCTAAAGGGTCTAAAGACAGCCACACACAGACCCACATGGGCAGAGAGTATCCGTGCTGACCTGGGCCCTGCACGGCTCGGGCACAGGAGCCCTGACACCCCCCGCCCTCTTTTACTCCCTTAGGATGTGAATCTCAGACAAGCCACAAGTCTGGGACTCCCTACCCAGGTTTCCAGGGTGATCCCAAGGCTTGGGCTATTCCTAGAGGGAGACACCCCTCTCTATAGATGGGGTCCCTGTGGGATCTTCACAGGAAGCCCTTACCTGGGGCTAGGGTACTTGACTCAACATTCCCCTAAAGAGAGACCTAGTCCTCTATGTGGGCCATAGAGAAGGATGAGGACAGCAGCTCTACCAAAGCCAGGTAACTTCCAACCCCTGGCTGATCCTGAAGTAGGAGTGAGCTCCAGAGTACCAGGTCAATGGTGGCTGCTGTGTACCAGACCGGTCAGCCCCTCCTGCACACTTCCCTGACCTTGGTGCCACACTCAAGAGGGAAACTTATTATAGGAGCCACTAGTTACAAGCTTAGGGAACTCATAACAGCCCAAATCTGAAGGACTTATCAGCATTTGTTTCTTTTAGTGTGGTTTCCAAGGGCAGACCCAGAACCAGCTTGTTCACTGCAGGCACATGTCTCAGTCAAAGCATTCGACAGAAAAATGGGTTGGTGTGGAAGAAGTGAGGCCCCTGTCCCTGATGGCATTCAAGCAGAGGCTGGCAGGGAGCATGCCCAGAGGATGGATTCTGGCCTTTGGTGACCCGTGCCTCAGCTTTGCCCCAAAAGACTGGGACAGAATTAGATCACCCCTGCTAGGAGGTTCAACTCACCCTGTGTGTGTGCACTTACAATCTGATCAGAAGAGAGGCGGAGGGACTTCTTGTAGGTAGGAATGTAGGCTGGGGCTGAGGGTGGTGGGGAGGGGACCTCCAGGATCACAGGGCTGTCTGGGGCATCGTCATCACTGCTTGGGACTTCTGTCTTCTCCCTGCAGGCAGGACCCACACTCAGGCCACCTCCCCAGCAGAAGGCCAGTCATTTGAAGTAGATGTTCTCTCAACCCAGCCCATGAGCAGCCTGGGGCTTGTCCTTGTCCTTCCAAAGACCACCCTCCCCTCTAGGTGCCACCATGTGTGTGGGGGGTGGTGGCAGACACTGGGGCTGGCTGGTCATGTCCAGGGTGCAAGGCCTGGCCTGGAGATGTTTACCTAAAACACCTAACATGCATCCTGGGACCTATTCCTAGTTCCACTGCTGTGGTCTTAGCCAGTCCATCCTTGGTCACCCTCCACCCAACTTCATGTGGCTGGGTCACTTTGGAGGTGAAAAAAGCAAACCAGATCATCTGACCCCTGTGAGCTGGGGAGAGAGAGGCCTCACCTCTCCTAAACATGGCAGCCCCTTGTCCAGGCCAGGAGTCTGAGCCCCTGTTCCAGTTCCGGCTGAGGGACATTTAATATGTCTCTAGATCTAAATTTTCCCATCTGTGCAGTATGGACATGTTCAGGAATGAAGAACCAGAGCTGGGGAAGGTGCTGCTCCACGTCCCCCACTCCCTACAGCAATCCTCCCCAAGCTCTCGCTGCAGAGCCCTGCCAGGAGCTCCAACTCACCCCTGGTGCTCCCTGGCTGTGAGGTTCTCCCTCTGGACACCCTGCTGCAGAGGAACAGCCATCAGTGAATTTTGCCTCCTGTCCTGTGCTCGCCCCACCTTGTGTCCATGACCACCCACCTCCTCTGCTGGGAAATCCCTTCGTCGCCAGGAAAACCACCACCGCCCACCCTTCTGGGGCATCTTCTCCTTCTCCAGCTTGTCCACGGTGCTCTGTGGGCAGACAAAGTTCTTTCTGCACCCTACAAACCTACCTTACGTTCCCCAAGGGGCCCCCATGAGTCCAAAGTCAGGACCAACCCTACAGCATTACACTGTGAACATCAACAGGCTGAGAAATCATGTTCACCTCCCTTCAGAGATTCCAAGTGATGACTCAAGAAGCTTTGTATGGGAGATTAGGGCCATTACTGTTCCTCAGCCCTGACCTAGCTCCAGCCCCACCTCAGCCTGGCCTCAGCCACAGAGAATAGCTGAAGGTAGTGCTGCCCTGGGAGTTTCTTAAAAACTGGTATTCCATGCATGATGCTGCCAAGTGGCAGCAGAAAGGAGTCTATAGCTAGAACACCCCTCAAACTCCAAGGCAGACATAAGCAAGCCACTGAAGTCAGTAATCCTCTCCCATGAACAGCCTCCCGCTCTGTATGTTCTCGTTACCATCTGATTGGGGCAATATGACCTTGTGAAAAATGCTGATTAGATCTGTGCTAAATAACCCCAGGGACAGCCCAGGCCAGGGCCCACCTGAAAGACACCAGCACATGTACAGACCCAGAATGGAGAGCCCTAGTTCAGGAAGACATGGGCTTAGGGACACCAGCCAGGGTACTCCTTGTGCTGGAAGCAGGTTGGGTGGGGTTCCTCAGGGGCCTCAAGTAGCGAGTCTGTCTGGGTAAGACCAGGAGAGCCAAGCAAAGGGGTGGCTGTCTTCCTTCTCACTAGGTAGAATAGTGTCATATAAGGGAGATGGCTGTCAACATCTGACTAGTAATGCTCTTTGGCCAAGCCTAACCTATCCAAGAACAATGATTCATGCCAGGGTGGGGCCCTAGAAAGCTTCCAGAGGCACAGGCTGGAAATGCCCAGCAAGGCACTGTCCTCTGAGTGAGAGCCAGATGGAGCTTCTGGAAGAGAATGAAGAGGCTGGGTCATTTTCCACCTCTGGGAATCTGTACCTGCTACTCCCTGCCTCAAACTGCTCAGGGCAAACTTACTCTCCAGTCTGCCAGGGGGCCCCTGGCTCAGCAACCCACCCCCCATTGTAGGCTCTTGCAGCACACTAGTCCTCTCCTCCCCAGCATACAGCTGAATTTTATATTGACTGAATGATTTCTTTGATTAAACCCATCTTCCCAGAAGTTGAGGACAGTTTCTGTTTGGTTCATGACTGTCCCCAATCTGGGCCTAGCACATACTAGGTACTCAACAAATGTGTTCTGATTAAGTGAGTAAGCAGCCCTCTGCCTTTCCTGGAGGGGTAGTTTTAGAGGAAGAGGAAGGATGAGACCCTTGTCTCCCAAGACTCATTTTTCAGACCCAAAATCTTCCCATCAGAGGCACATCTTAGTTTAGGCATCCGTTGGATGTTTATGACCCTCTGGTGCGTCCTGAGCTCCCTCCTCTGAAGTAAAGTCCCAGTGAAATAGGATCCACCCATGGCTAGGAAACCCCAGAGAGGTGGGGCTTTGTACGTATGAGATGAGATCAGGCTTGGGGACCTCTGTCTCCCCTCTCAGAGTTGGTCTTGCAACTAGCAGCTGCAGGCCCTCAGGCCTGTCTCTCCCCTCGCTTGTTAGGGGCCTCTCTATTCCAAGCTATGGCCCCAACCATGTTCCAACCATTACCTTGGGCAAGTTCTTCTGGTAAGCTTGCAGGGAAAGGATCATGGGGGCAGCCACAGCCCAGTTATAGTACCTAGAGAGACAGGATGGGTGTTGAGATTGCAGTGGGTGAGTCTTGGGCCACCAGCAGCCCCAGCCTGCTACTTACTTCTCATTGATTTTCACCACGAGGTTTGAGTCATCCAGGAGCCCAGGGTTTTTGGTGAGATCCTGGTAGGAGACGATGTGCTCGTTGAATTTCTCTGGGCACACAGGCAGAGAATGAGGGCTGAGGCCAGCACGCCCCACGTGACCTGCTATCCCCCTGTGACTCCAAGCTCCCACACTCTATTACACATCTCCCGCCAGTTGGTTCTTTGACCTGGCAGGAGTCCTCCTTATCTGTGGTTTTGCACCTGTTCACACCCCAAGGATCACAGGAAAGTCACAGCTTCGTGGCATTTGCTTCACAGGGACTTGGGAATGCCCAGCCTGTGCTGACCAAGAGAGGCCTCCAGGGAAGAGGATGGCAGGGAAGCTGGCCTAGCCTCACGGCTGCTCTGGAGGTCTTCCCTGCTGTCCCCTGTCCTTTGTGCTCCACACTAACCCTTAGAAAGGCTCCGTTCCTGTCAAACCTACCCTGGGAAATGTTCCGGCTGTCAGCCAGTCCACCGCAGAGGGACAGTGCTATGATGTCCACTGAGTCTGGAGTGGATTCCGGTTCACGTTCAGGGTTGGGGCTCCCCAGGAGCTTCTGGCTGCAGGGTTCACTCCACCGCCTGGCTCCTAGCCCACAGTTGCTGGGGGCAAAGGTGTTGACAATGATATAAATACAAAGAAGAAAGGGGCAGGTTCCCACTCCTTCCAGTAGCTTGACAGTGGACCTTTGGCCCCCTGGGGCCTTGGCACCTAGAACCCAGCACCTTTGAGGGAAGTAAAGAGCTGCATTCTCAGAGTCCAGGGAGGACAAGTCATCCAGGTAGATGTCACTGGGGCCCAAGTGCTGGCCTTTCTTCTGAGAGCCTAAGGACAGAGGAAGGACATATGCTCAGTGGCACGAACAGCACGTGTCCCCTTGCCTTATGACTCCCCCAAGTCATCGCTGTGCAACAGAACTGACTGCAATGATAGAAATGTCCCGTATCTTCACTGTCCAATATGGTAGCCACTAGCCATACATGGCTATTAAAAACCTTTAACAGGGTTGGTGTGACAGAGAAACAAAATATTAAGTATAATTAATATATATATTTTTCCTTTTAAACTGGGGATTGAACCCAGGGTCTTTACACTGAGCTATACCGCCAGCCCTTTTGTACTTTTTATTTTGAGATAGGGTCTTGCTATGTTGCCCAGGCTGGGCTAAAACTTGCTATCCTCAGGTCTCATCCTCTGAGAGTGCTGGGACCATTGGTGTATACCACCACACCTGGCTTGCTTAGTTTTTTAAAGCTGCATATAAGCCAGTGGCTACTGATTTGTTTTTGGTACTGGGGATTGAACTCTGGACCTTGCACTTGGGAGGCAGGTGACGTTGCCACTGAGCCGAATCCCCGGCCCCCAGTGGCTGCTGATCTGGATGGTGCAGCCCAAGTGCCTCCCGTCACTCTTTGCTAAGGCCCAGCCTGTGAGCTAGGGAAGGCCCATCTCTTTGCATTTTGCAGACTTCTTATCCCAACCCTCTCCCCTTCCTCACTCAAGACTTCGCAGCTGCCCTCAGTTCCTAGACAGGAAACCTCTCCCCCTTCATCTCCTCCTCATGCTGTTTCCTCTGTCTAGAAGTCTCCTGTTCCTTATTTGGGTAGATCTTTATCATCCATGACTCAGCTCCAACATCACCTGCTCAGAGAAGCTTTCCCTGATCACTTGATTTAAATAATCCCCTTTCCAACCAACTGCTTTGTTCCCATGTGGCCCATGCCATGGTCTTCCTTGTTACAATGTGCCGTTTGTCTCTCCCGGTGGACTGGCAGCCCCAGGAGAGCTGGTCCAAGCACAGTTCCTAGTGCAGTAGGTACTCAGAATGTACTTGAAGTCCCAGAGCCCACCCAGGGGATAGCATGAGGGCAGGAAGCAGTACAAATGGTCAGCCAGCACTCACTTTTCCCCCTGGAGACTTCCGGCTGCCCAGTGGGAGCAGTATCCTCCAGAAGGGCCCAGTTCCATGATTTAGCAGCAGGAAGGAGGTTTGCATCCTTGGAGCTCTGAACCTTTGTTTCTTCACCCACTGGGGAGGACTGAGGGCAATCCATCAGGGTTTTCCTCCAGCGGGACTCCACATCAGGCCCAAACAGATTAGCACTGTCCCCTGTTTGTGGGATTTTGAGTCCCAAAGGGCCCAGGGCAGCCACAGAGGAGAAAGAGGTGCTGGGTCCCCTTTGAAGAGGAGTGGTTGTTCCAGTGCCACATACAGGGACTACTGAGGACTCAGGCTGCTCAGCTTTGGCCACCTTCAAACAAACACGGGAAGAGATTGGCTGGTGCTGGCCTGCCTCCCATGCCCCACAAAGCCTTGAGGAAGGTGGCCCAAGTCTCAGTCACTCCAATCCCAACCCACAGGGCCCAGGCGCCCGTGAAAAGCAGAGACAGGGGCTTATACAGAAGAACTTACCTTCGGCAGCCTCCCCCAGGCCCACTGCATATGGGACTCAGCTATCAAGGGACTGGATTCTGAGGCCCGCAGCTCCAACTCTGAGTCACTCTTAGGGAATATTAGGCCACCTGACAAGAGACTGTAGGAAATATACTCAGAGGCCTCCCTGACCCAGCCCCCACCCTCTGCCGCCCAGTCTGAGGGGAAAATATCTGCAACATAATTTGTGTCCATGTTGAACTCAGGATATACAAAGAAATGTAAAGATATAAACACTATATAAATATACAAAGAAGTCCCATAAATCAAAAATAAGACCATCTAGTTTAAGAAAAAAAAAAAATGAGGGCAGGATATGATTGTTCCATGAAAACAAGGTTTCCTTTGAGAGTGATGGAAAGTTCTAGAACTAAAAGTGGTGGTGGCTACGTAACATCCTGAATGTACTTAATGTGACTGAATTGAACACTTTGAATTGATTAAAATGCTAAAATTTTTTTTAAATTTTGGTACTGGGGATCGAACTCTGGACCTTGCACTTGTGAGGCAGGCGGCGGCACCGCTGAGCTAAATCCCCAGCCCTAAAAAGCTAAATTTTATGTTGTGTGTATTTTACTGCAATTTTAAAATTAGCAAAAGACTTGAACATTACAGAGAAATACAAATGGGCAGCAAACACATGAAAGGGGTTCTATGTCATTAGTCATCAGAAAGAGGCACTCTGAGACCTGGGTCTAGAGAGCCAGGCTGCAGCCCACCTGGGCGCTTACCTGTCCTGGGGGAAGCACTCGCCATCAGAGCAGGGGTAGATGTCTTTCGGCTGCAGTGACAATTCCCTTTCCAACTGAGCACTGCTGAAGGACCACAGGGAAATAGTCACCAACAGGGTAGGACACACCAGGCAGGGGACAGGAGTCTGGATATCAGGGGTTTGGGGAGGTGAAGCAGCTAAAGCCCAGAGTCCTACAGCAACCCCAGATTGGTGTCCCCATAACCACAGCCTTCGCCGGATTCCTACACACCCTAGGGACTCTGGCTTCAGCTTTCCCAGAGGGGACAATTCACTCTCGGCTCCAGCCTCCAGCTCCTCAGAACTAGACTCAGTTGCTACTGCATCCTCCTTTCGCCTGGATTTCTTCCTTCGACGCTTCTTCCTCCGGCCCTTGATGATGAGGCCTTCAGGCTCACTGGTGGTGCCAACCTGGGAGTCTGAGGGGAAGCCAGACAGGCCGCCCCAGGGGATGGGGGAGGTGCACAGGCGGGGAGGCACGTCTTCCTGTGGAGCAGACAGCTGCAGAGCTGAGGTGGGATGCCACATCTACAGCCATCCTGAGCCCTACCTGAGGCCCAGGCCTTGCAGTAAGCTCATTCAGGGTCAGAAAGGCCAGTGTGGACACTGGGCAGAGGTAGCAGCAGCATGGCCCATAGCCAAGCTGATCACAGTGGTCCCTCAGAGAGTAAAGCAACCCCAGGGAGCCACCTACCACCCCGGCAGGCCAGGCAGAAGCAGCGGCGCTGCCCCTCATCTCCTCCTCTGTCCAAGTCTGTTACAAGGAAATACCAACTTCTTCAAGGCTCTGCCTAACGTTACCTCCTCCAGGAAGCTTGCCCTGACTATTTCCAACCCCAATTCTAATTCCCTTCACTGTAGTGACCAAACAGGTTTATGTGTCTGTCTCCCTGACTAGCCAGGAACTTTCTTTGAAGGCAGGGGTCACCCCTTGTCTGAGTCTGCTACATAATCTCTAGCATACACATAGTTTGTAAGTTCAGCCACTTTAAACTCCTCCATGGGCTTGTGCTGGGCCTTCTCCTCTCCAGGCTGCTCAGGGACGGGGGCGGGGGGGGGGGGGCCTCCCGGAATCCCTTGGGGGTAGCTCAGAGGCCCGCTATTCTGAGACCTGGAAGTAGCTCCAGCCAGAGCTGGCGCCTTCTCTGGGCCCAAAGCCACCCCCCACTGACCCCCCGACATCAGACCTCTGCCAACGGGGTGCTCCCAAGGGTGGGGACAGTGGCAAATCCCGAGGCCCCACCCAGAGGCGGCACCTGTGATGGGGCAGGCTCAGGCTCGGAGGGCAGCCCTCACCTCATCACTCTCCAGCTCCTGGACAAAGAAGGCCTCCCCACTGTCCCCCAGCTTCATTTGCAAGTCCACCGGCTCCCCATTGATCTCAATGTCCACCTGCAACGGGAAGGGGGAATGTGTGGTCCACACCACAGGCCCTCATGCCATGCTCTAGTCCACTGCAGACACAGCTCCTTGCTGCCCCAAGCTCTGCCCTGACTGAAACCTTCTAATCCAGACCTAAGTGTGCCTGGCTACTTGTTTAGCACTTGGTTTCCACATTCTTCTCTTTCCCATGCCTCATGAGCACAGTGACATGATCTGTCCTGTTCCAGTCCCTAGGTTGTTGACTGCATGAACAATGGTGAAATTCACTGCTTACTGGGTACTTTGTATGTTTTTTTGCACAAATTACCTTTTCAATCTTCACAACAACCTCTTGCAGTCACTCCTATTATCATTTCCACTTTATAGATGAAGACAAGGCTTACAGGGAGTTTAAGTCCTTTGTGAGGAAGTGGCCTCACAGCAAGTGAGTCTACGAACCCAGAAAACCTGAGTCCACCACCCAAACTCTTAACCTCTGAGTATACTGTCTCTCATAGATTACACTTTCCTGTAAGCATTCTGGAAAGTTCATAGTCACCTCCACGTAAAGGAAATTAGGGATCCACCTACCATTGTTCACACCTGGGGCGTTGGGGCTAACAAAAATCTCTATCACATTCACCTGAGCCAGGTTTCCTAAGGGAGAGGAATGAACCTTGGAGCGTCCCCACATAGCTGGCCCTGAGGCGGCATTATCAGTTCCTGTTTACTCTTCCAATCCATACCAAGACCACCACCACCGACAGGTAGTGAGGTCACAGACACAGGTGAAGCGGCCGGGCTCACACATGAGGTGATTTAGCAAGAGCAAGGGTGAAGTCTTAGTAAACTCCAGCCAGGTCTGACGGCTGCAGCAGTTGGTCTGGCCTGCCAGGCCTCTTCTATGGAAACATGGGGGGGTCTTCCCAGGGTCCGGACCCCAAAACCTTCAATGAAAATGCAAAATAAGAGAAACTTTCCCAAAGGACAGATGCCCACCCAAGAGAGGCCTGGGTCCTCTCCTGGGACTGAAGTGGATGTCCTGCCCTAAAGGGCCAGATGTTGTGGCACATGCTGGAAATCCCATCACTCTGGGAGGCTGAGGCAGGGAGATCATAAATTTAAGCCTAGCCTGGGCAACTTAGTGACTTAGCGAGACCCTTTCTCTAAATAAAAAATAAAAAGGGGCTGGAGATGTAGCTTAATGTGAAGGCCCTGGGTTCAATTCCCAGCACTGATTAAAAAAAAAAAAAATCTCACAGCGGCCACCTGACCAGCCAGAGCACTCACCACCTTCTCCCGAGATCGAAGGACGCCCAGTTTGCCAAACCGGACATGGAAGGGCGAGCACCGGAAGGAGCCATCCACCTGCTTCACCACCAGCACGTCGATGCCACCACTCAGGGTGGTGGGGTTCAGGCCCCGGTAGAGCTCCTTCACAGTCCCAAACACCGTTTCCGCCAGTTGCCCCACGTAGTTCATGGCTGCCTGTGGCAAAGAGAGGCAGTGCTGTAGAGCAAGGCTCCCTCTGTAGAGGGATCAGCCTTCTGTGGCCTGATCATCCAGATGCCAGGTTTATGTTGAGTCCTGCCTGAGAGCAGGAGTGAGTGCCTCTGCACAGAGAGCTGTGGGATGTGAGATGCTCCCAAAGACAAGGGTCTACCCCTGGCTTGCCCACCAGCCTCCCGTGGGGCCTTCAGACGGCAGGCTCCCTTCCCCAACTGCTGATCTCTGCATCTGCAAAAATAAAGGCACAGGGTATGACAATACCTATGTGCCTGTGCTTCTAAATGCCATGACTCATGGTAATGACCATAGGGCTCAGTGGGCATGGCTCATTTAATTGTCGCAACAACCTGTGAGGCTGGCAGAGTGAGTATTACTACTCCTGTTTACAGGTGAGCCAGCTGAGGCTCTGAGAGGTGGAATGACTTGCCTAAGATCTCACATCTAGTAAGGACAGGACCTAGGATCCGAGCCCAGACTGTGGAGTGAACCATTGGTGTGACTCAACTGTGGAGACAGGAAAGGGTGGGCAATGGGGGCAGTTTCATGATAAATCAGCCCCAGGGCCCTGCTGGGTAATGAGTGACAATCTTAAAGGAAGCGGGCAGGAGGGGTCTCTGCTTGTCCATCTGAGAAAGGGGTTCTGCTGTCTCATTGTCTCCTGGTTCTGGGGATTAGAAGGGGGTTTGGTGGGTCACTGTGGCTCATCTGTGGGGGACCAAGAGTGGGGGTATCCAAGAGAGCTAAGGCTCTGCTCAGCCCTACTTCTGGAATCAGATACCCAAGGCAAGGCGTCTCCTAGAGCTGGGGGACCAAGGCTCCAAACCTCAAATTCCTTCTTAGTTTTCCTGATGGGATCCATGTCCATGGCTGGCCAGGTCCACAGCCTGACTCTAGGACCTTCAGATCAGCCCCCAGTTTCAGACCAAGATTCAGCCAGGAAGGTCCTTGGACCCTTGCTGAGGGCTTGGACAGAAGCTGCTTCTTTCCCCAGTCAGACTGGTCCCTCCAGCTTTCTCACATCAAGCAGGGCTGAGTGAAGCAGAAGCAGGAGGCTATGGCAGCAGTGGAGAAAAGCCAGGCTGTAATAAGAGCTGCCTCCAAGCTGGCATGATGTCCATGCTGCCAGCCTCAGCTCATCGTTCCTGCCTTGGGGTCCAGGCCAGTGAATTGCTGCACCTTTGCATGCCAGGACCCAGACTGTCCCATCTCCATAGTGCCTCTCTCAGGCCCTGCATCATCAGAACCACTGGAGGATGCAGCCTGCCATGTAAGACCACCCCCCAAAGAAGCTAAATGACCTATCCAAGGTTAAGTGATTTATCCATGCTCTATTAAGCTAACAGGGTACAGATGTATGTGTATGTGTGTGTGTGTGTGTGTGTGTACGCGCGCGTATGCGAGCCAGTGTGTTGATGGCTCATATCCAGGTCTGTTGATTCCATGCTATGGGCTCCTTCTAGTCCATGGTCCCAAAACCACATCACAGTTGTCTGCAGAGAGGGCAGCACAGCCCACAGCCTCCTCTGTGCTGCCTTACATTGAAATGTGGTCCATGATCCAGCGGCATCAGCATTGTCCCTGGGGGCCTGTTAGAAACAGAAACTTGGGCCCAACACAGCCTCCCTGAGTCCACATCTGCACTTTAACAAGATCCTCTGATGATGCGGCACCCTTTTGGGTTTGAGAAAAGCTGTCTGTGTGCACAGTGCAAGGCCTACTCTTGGAAGAGACTGAATGACAGGACTCCCAGGGTCGGCATTGCTCAGGTAATGCTGCTACCCTTCCTGTCCAGGGATGGCAAACCAAGCAGTGGATTCCCTCAGTCTATGCTGGAACTTCACCCACAATTTGAATTGCTAAAGTGACTGTGGAGTGAAATGAAACTCTTCAAAGTTCATAGTCATCTCGACGTAAAGATTTGGGCCCACATGTCCTAACATCCTAAGACAGGATCCCTAACATGTCACTCAAATTCAGTAACTATTTTATCTGCAAGTCACCTGCTTATTGTGTGCTACAAGCTTCCAGAAACAAAAGAGCAAACACGGGAGAGGCAGAGCAGGAGAAGGGTCTTAGCTACTGGGGGCCCATGTCTGAGCCACCTGCCCTGCTGAGGGATAAAGAGCTGGCGTGGAGAGGATGGTGGCGGGTTCAGCTTGCTCTAGCAATTTCTCACCTTCAGGATTACTACCACTTGGTGCTAGAAAATTCTCTGCTGTGGGCTGCTGTGCACGGCGCATCCCTGACCTCTTCCCAATAGATAGGTACCAGTAGCACTTCCTCTCCCCAACTCCAGGTCGTGCATCTGAATTGCCTACTGTCATTGCTAAATGTCACCTGGAGCGCAAAATCGCCCTGATTGAGAACCAATGATCTAGTAGAAAGAGATCAAGGACCAGAGACGGGCACCGAAGGGACACTTGGGTCCTATTCAAATCCATTCATGGAGTTTTTCAGGCAAGTAACTTGCTGGCCTCAGTTTTCCTTTCTATGAAACAGGCCTCAGCTCAGACTCATTTCAGCTCAGATGTCACAGGAGTCCGGAATTCTTTCCTCTTTCGGTTCCCCTGTCCCACCACTGGCTGCCCCACCTCACCTGCCAGCTCAGCATTTTGGGCTCCTCCCCCTACCTACACCTACCCTTGAGGGCACATTCTTTCCCCAGGATTCTACTGTCTCCTCCCCCCACCCCCTCCTCCATGTTCCGACAAGGACCTCTGTTGGCTCCCTTCTACCCTCAAAGGAACATGTCTAAAATCAGCACTTCATCTTTGTCCCTGGAAGCCCAGGCCTCTGAACGTCTCCCAGAGCTCATTGGCACTCCTCCCTTGTAGGCCTTCTGCTCTTATCACCCAGTTCCTGGTCCTCCAGCTGACCTAGTTCAAAGCCTTATCACCAAGATCCCCAGGGCCGGGGATTTAGCTCAGTGGTTCCACTGCCTGCCTTGAAAGCGCAAGGTCCTGAGTTTGATCCCCAGTACCCCCCCGCCCCCCCCCAAAAAAAAACCCAAACCAAGATCCCCAGATCATGGGTGGCCTCGGGGCATTATGGGTCAGGGCACAAGACCACCTGGGTTCTAATCTGCATTATGCCGATTACTAGCTGTGACTCTGGGCAAGTCACATCATCTCTCTGGCTCTATTTTCTGTCTTTGGTGGGGATTTTATCAGGTATTGGTGAGTAACTGAGATAATTTGTATCAAGCTCTGCTGTGTAATAAATGGCCATGTGTGTCACCTAGCAGGAGCAACAGCATCTTCTGTGGCATCATGACAGCCCTGCTCACTCAGGCATAGGGCAGGCTCTGATGCACTGTCTCTGCTTGCAGTTGAGAGTTTAGGCACATTAACTTGTTATTCACTGCCCTGCACAAAGGTGGGCCCACTCTTTGCAAAATGAGCAGGTGGGCTCCAGGCAGGCCTGAAGGGTGCCTTGCCTAAGCCTCAGGCTCCACTCAGAATATCCACAGGCCTCCCAGGGTAGTTCTCAGCTCTACTTCAGGGAGCCAGAACAACCGCCCTGGATGAGTTCTCTACCCTCCTGGGTTTCAGATCTGGGTGGCAGGGATATGGCTCTCCACCTAGGACCAGAGGGAGCAGGAGGATAACCACTTCTATTGTCCTCCAAGAGAAAGAGTGCCCCCCCCCCCGCCCCCCAGACTGATTCACCCAGTCCCGAGGCATTCTGGGCAAGGGTCAGACCATGTTTTCCCACTGAGGACACCATACCAGAGGTGAGCATTCTCCCCAAGGTCACACAATCAACCCGGGGTAAAGCAGGGCCTGTCTCCACCAGAGGCTTTGGCATCTTCTCTGGAGATTCTATCTTCAGCCTATCTGGGAAGCCCACAGCCTTTGGGCCAGAGAGGGAAGGAAAGGAGTCGGGCCCCTCCACTCCCGAGTTCCCAGCTGATAGCTACAGTTGACACGGACCCGCGAACATACAGCAGAGAAGTTCTGGGCAGATGAACACGGCAGGAGGGGAGAGGGACATCTCTTCCCCGGCCCAGGTCGGGCCCTACCTGGGAAGCTGCCCACTGGATCTGGACCCGGAGCTTCCGCCTCTACCTGTGTGCAAGGGATCAACAGGTAAGAGTCCTCGGCCGCACTCCCACTCCCGGCTTCCGCCTTCCCGGGGACTGGGTAAGATCTCAGCTCCACCCCTTCATCTGCAAGGTGCGACCTCGGCAGTCTCCCCTCCGTCCAAGTTCCGCCCCGACCCGGAAGGAAAGACCCCGCCCCGACCGGTCTCCCCCGCCGGAGGCGGCCCTCTCCTCTGGCCCTCCGGCTCCACCAGGACCCCGCCCCGCCCCGAGAGCGGCTACGGGTGGAGCGTCCCTGGGGCCGGCCACCTGCTCCGCCGCCAGCCGGGTTTGAGGTGGACTTTGGAAAACAGCAGACCGCGGTCCTCCTGAATTTGCCTCCAGCTCGCGCAAATTCTTCCCCCAGTCTGAGCTCGTTTCCCGCGAGTCACTTGACATGACATTTGAGATGACACGAAATGACTTGTGAGGTGCTTGGCGCTCAAATTCCCCATTCAGGAGCAGCTTTCCCTGACTCTGTCACCCTGGTCTAGACAAGGTCCTACTGTCGTATGCTCACAGCCCGTGGTTGTAATTCCTTATTTGTTTGAATGCTTATTTGATTAACATCAGTCTCTTAAAATGTTTATTTATTGATTGGTTGGTTGATTGGCTGATTGGTTTTTGTAGTGCTGAGGATGGAACCCAGGGCCTGGCCCAGGCTAGCCAGCGCTCTACCGCTGAGTTATAGCCCCAGCCCTGAATGCCTTCCTCTTTATTAGGGTTTGAACTCCGTCGGAGCAGATCACGTTCATCCTTAAACTCCAGCGCTCAGCACAGTGTCTGATACGCAAGGGCGCTCAATAAATGCCTTGCTCCTTCGTTCCTCTCGCCCAACTCACTGTGCAGCGGCAGTGTGGGCTCAATACAGCCTCTGGCCAGCAGAGGGCAGATGATGACCCGCCCTCTCACGCAGCCTTGCTCTTTTCACTGGTATGCGCCACGGGAGGCAGACACAGGTGTGCCCAGGTGAGGGGAGGGCTGGGTTTCCGACAGGTCGGTCGCCTCTTGTACCACTGGCGAGGGCTGGACCCCAGAACGGCTTTTCCCTTTGGATCTGTGATTCGCCATCTTCTCTCGATCAAAGACCTCTCTGACAACCTCTGAGGATGCACGCTTCTGTGGGATATGCCGAGACAGATCAAAGGTGAAGGAGTTCGCAGAACAAGCCCAATGAGAGGAGAGGGCCGGCGATGGAGAAAAGCCAGGTATAAAAAATACCGCAGGAGCCAATTCCAGCATTCTGGGAGGCTGAGGCAGGAGGATCGAAAGTTTGAGCCTAGGGCCGGGGATTTAGCTCAGTGGTTCTGCTGCCTGCCTCACAAGCCAAGGACCCAAGTTCGATCCCCGGTACCAAAAAAAAAAAAAAGACAGAAAATTTGAGCCTAGCCTGTGCCATTTAGTGATTTAGCAAGATCCTGTCTCACAATTAAAAAGGGCCAGGGGATGTGGCTTAGTGTGAAGTCCCAGGTTCAATCCCCATTCTGGAGGGAGGGAGGGAGAGAGAGAGAGAGAGAGAGAGAGAGAGAGAGAGAGAGAGAGAGAGGGAGAGTGGGAGGGAGCCCAGAAGGACCTGGAGAGGGATGGGGGAGGGTGAGATGCTGCCATCATTTTTCTGTGACTCAAAGTGACAGAGCTTGTTTGGCCTCAGTTGTTCTCACGTTCGTCTGAGTCTCTTCTCTTTCTTCCTTTTTTGAGACAGAGTCTCACTGCACGGTTCAGACCGGCCTTGAACTCACTGTGTAGCCCAGGCTGGCCTCAAGTGAACCTGTGGCTCGCCTCCTTGTCTCAGCCTTCCAAGTGTTGGAGTTACAGGTGTGCACCACCACGCCCAACTGGTACCAGTCTTGAACCTAGTGTCAGGTTGCTACCACAGAATAGCACTGCCAGGAAGCACAGATGGTTTGAGGGGCGGTGCCGTGCCAGAAACATGTCCCTGGCAGCATAACCACTACATGTGACAGTAAAACTCTGGAAACATCAAGGATTTCCTGAAGGAACCTGAGAGGGAAGGAAGGATGTGGTCACAGGTTGGAGGTACAGATGCCAGAGCTGATCTACCTTTTTGAGCCTCAATTTCACCTGCAAAATGGTGATAAAATTTACCTTGCTGGATTTTGCTGTGAAAATTTACAGCATAAACCAAATCAATAGTTCTCTCTTGGCTGTACACACTGATGATCAGGGTACTGGGATTTAAACTCTCCAGGTGGTTATAATGTGCAGCCAAGGCTGAAAACCATGGAGCTAAATAAAATGCTGAACACAGTACAGGGCACAGTAGGTATGCAGTAATGCTCATCACACTTTTTAGTTCGCTTGAAAAAAAAAACGGATCTTTTTTTTTTTTTTGGTACTGGAGATCGAACTTAGGTCTTTGCTAGAGGCAGGATCTTTATTGCTCAGGCTGAACTCAAACTCCTGAGTTTAATTACATGATCTCCTGCTTCAGCTTCCTGAGTAGCTGAGATGAGGGGTGTGTTCCACCATGCCTGGCTTTAGCTCACAATTTTAAAGATGGAGCACAAATTTTTTTCATTGTTCTTTGTTAGGGGGGAAAAACTTGATATAAAAGTTGTTGCAGAAATTGGATTTCCAACTGGCTTTTTTCCAGAACTGTGAATAATTGGCGGGGGAGGAAGGGGTGGGGTAGGCAGAGGCAATCCCTGGTAGTATGACTTGTCCTAACACCCAGATGCCTATATCTGGAGTGAAGGGCAGAGGCCAGCTTTTCCTCTCCTTGGGTACATACCTTAGATGGGCCTAGACCACTGGCAGCTGTTGGTTTCTCATTAATCAGAGTGGAGGTGGTACTTCCTTCTTTATGGAACTTGATAGCCTATGTGCTTTATTAACTCACTGATCTGTGATCACTGATGTACCCTGTCCTCTGCTTTCTTGCTGGCTGACTTGGCAGCGGTGAGTAGTCCCTCTCACCCAGGATTGCAGCTGTGGTTGTGTGTCATGGGAAGCGAAACTGGCTGCTGCAAGCATTTCTTTGACCACTGCTGGTGGACTTGGTCAATGTGGGAAGGAGCATGATGGACACTGGGGTTGTCTCCCTGTAGCATGCATCCTTGGGGGATGGGAGGCAAGCAACTGGTGTGAGAGTAGAGTTGCCAGATTTTACAAATAGATCTGTCACCTCTTGTGCTGCCGGCAAGGTCGAGACCATGGGTTTTTCAAGAATTCAAAGACAATGCAAATGAAGAACTTAGCATGATGTCTGCACATAAAAGAAAAAGACACCAATTAAATTTGAATTTCAGATACACAATGTGTGTTTTTTAGTATAAGTATGGCCAGTGCAATCTTCAGGACACACTACAAAAATGATTCATTGTTCATCTGAAATTCAAATTTAATTGGGTATCTGTTATTTTTATTTGCTAAATCTGGCAAACCTATGTCTGTCCAAACAGGCAAATCTCCAGGACATGGCACTTGCTGCCCATAATAGCCCCCTGCCCGACTTCACCTGTCACTGCGGGGCTCCAGAACCCTTCATGGTTCCCAGCTGCTTCCACAGTGCAATTAGGACTCCCTGGCTACTGTGCTGGGTCTTAGCTCTTCTACCACCCCAGCTGACCACTGTGGACCCTTCTCCACCTCTCCTGTCCTTGTTTACCATACCTGGAATGTCTCCTGCCCAGTACCAGGAGCAAGTGCTAATGCTGAGTACCTACTCATTACAGACACCATGCTGAGTTCATTTTCATTGTGGCTTTAAATTCTCCAAAAACCCAGAAGACAGGGAACAGCAGTTATTCTCATTTTACCGATGAAGAGACTGCTGCTCTAAAACAGTGACTTTTCTTTTTTTTTCTTTTTTTTTTTCAGTGCTGGGGATGGAACCCACGGTGTCACACATGCTAGGTAAGTACTATACTAAGCAACATCCCCAACCCTGACATTGATTCTTAAAATGTGGTCCCTAGACTAGCAGCATTAGCAGTACCTGCGAACTTGTTAGAACTGAACATTCTCAGGCCCCAGCCCCAACTTAACAAGTCAGAAACTCTGGGGTAGGGTGGGGTAGCAGTCTGAATTTTGATAAGTTCCTTCCCTCTCTCCCCTCAGGTGATTCTGATGCTTTAGTTTGAGATCTGTTGCTCTAAGAGACCAAGCAACCTCGGGAGTCTCCCATTCCTTGCTGCAGAGGAAGAGAGATGGCAGAAGCTGCTGGGTAGGTTATGATCTTATTGACACCATGCTTGGGGTCACACTGGACATGCCCCAGGGACCCCACAGTCTCTCTGTGTGTGTGTGGTACTGAGGATTGAACCCAGGGCCTTCCCACTGAGCTACATCCCTAGTCACTTAAAAAACATTAAAAAAAAAAATCTGTCTCACTAAATTGCAGATGCTGGGCTCGAATTAGTGATCCTCCTGCATCAGCCTCAAAGAGTGGTGGGATTCCAGGTGTGCACTGCCACACCTGGCTCACAGTCTTGGAGGCTCAGAGGGAAAGAGCAGACACCAATGAGGCAGCTTCGTTGTAAGATGATGAAAGCTGAGATAGAAAAAGCCCAGGAGCCTATCAGCGAGGTAAGAGAGGACACAGAAAGCTTTCCCAAGTAGATAGGTCAACAAAATCAGCTGGAATTCGATGGGAATGGGTGGGATAGTGTTCCAGGTGTGGGAACTTGTTTGGACCACGGCCGTGAGAAGTCACCTGGAAGAGGTTCACTGTTGGAGGTGGAGCAATATGAGAGTGTTTTGTGGAGTTCCCTGCTCTCAGAGCAAACGAGGTCTTAGGTACTGAGAAAGAGCCCTCTGGCTTCCAGCAGAATAAGCACTGGAGAGGATGGATGGTGGTGGGGAAGAGAGACCCAGGGGCTCCAGACCTTCTCTCTCTTAGATCGAGAGAGCGTCTACTCTCCCAGGTGTTTGCACAGAATCAACCACCAATTGCAGCCGTGGGCAGGTGTACCAGCACTTCCGCAATGAGGGGAGAGGCGGGACGGGGAAAGAAGCTCTGCCCCGCCCCCTGCTTCCAGTCGTCCCACCACCCCGCTCGGTCCTCAGGTCCCCTTCCGTTTCTGGCCCTGGATGTGATTACGGATCACCTACTTCGAGCACAGGCGACTTCCGTTGCCAAAGAAGCCTTTGCTGCCAGCCGAGGCCTGACCAGTCTTGGCTAGATTGCTTAGTAGTGCAGTACGGGGCTGGGCAGTTCCAGGCTCTAAGTAGCCTTCCCGAAAAGACGTGAGATTCCCGAGGCATTTTGGAATTCATTTGTGATTTCTAGTCTAGAGAAGAATGCTGAAAGATCATTAACCTCTGTATGAAGTGGAACTTTCTGTGTGCTAAAAATTATTTTAGGACTTAGCGATTGTTCCCCACCTCCCATGCATTTGGACCACTTCTCATTATGCTGCGTAACTCAAGGAGGGGATAGCATGGTGCCCCCCCCCACGCACTTAGATACTATAGATGCTCAAAAACATCATTTAGGGAAGATTAGGAACAGAAATGTACCTCAGTGGTACAGCATTTGCCTAGCATGTTTGAGGCAATGGAATGGATCCCAAACACCGCAAAACAAATAAATAAATAATAAATAGAGGAAAGACCAATTTATGATGTGTCTTAAAATATAGATGGTAGATATATAGTAGGGCAACAGAGAGCCTAAGTGGTGAATGAAGGCACTGATGCTGGATAAAGTGACCACAAGGGGCTGGGGATTTAGCTCAGTGGTTTTGCTGCCGGCTGCACAAGTGCAAGGACCCGATTTCAATCCCCGGTACCAATAAATAAATAAATAAATAAATAAATAAAGTGGCCACAAGGACTCACTGGCCTTGAATATGGTACAAAATCATGAACATTGGGCAAAACCACAAACAAGAATTATTGAATGATTTGAGAACAGTGCATATTTCCAGATTGCATGGTATGATATCCTTCACGTAGCATCATATATATATGTTTTTAAATGTGCAACCATCTTTCCAAAGATGGGCTCCTTGGTTTTCCCAAAGGCTTCTCTTAATCCTTACTTAAATTATTTTGAAACTACTCCCTGATTACCATCTTTTTCCAATTTGATATTACCAGTATCTGTCAATACTGTGTGGAATTCAGTTCTCCAACTTCTTTTTCATCGGCTCCGTAAAATTCAACATCTTTGGCAGGGTGGCAGTTTTATTTTACTCTCTACTCACGTCGCATAGTCAGAAGCCAAAGGTGCCTGACAGCAGGATGCTGTTAAAACCAAAGTTAGTTCTCTCCAAGACCCTCCAATGGCTCCCAGTTAGCCGCCCCTTCTCAGCCCTCCTCTCTCACTTCCCCCTCATTTGCTCTGCAGCTGCCATTCACTCGATCATGGCTCCTCAAAGCCCACCAGACGCATCACTTTTCTGCTTCTTGGTGGAGCTTCCTCCATCTAGAATGCTCTTTCCCCAGATACTCACAGGATTACCTCCCTCTCCTCCCTCACAGCTACTCATTTGAATGTCACCTTCTCAGTGACCACTCCTAGGCACCTTTCTCTGCTCTAGTCTTTTCCAGAAGCACTAATTACTTCCTCACATGCTATCTAACTTACTTCTTGATGAGGTCTAGCGTCTGTCTCCCTCCAGAAGAATGGAAGCCCTGTGAAGACGTTTGATCTGTCCTCACTGACATCCTAAGATCAGTGTCTGGTACATAATGAGGCTCCAGTAAAGATTAGTGAGTAGATATCCACATCTTAGATGATCTGGCCTCTGCCTTGAAGTTTCTGTCCTTTGCTGCTGCCAGTGGATGAGTTCCCCACACTTCTGGGCCCCGTCTCAGGGAACAAGACTTGTTGCTCCACAGCTGCCTGACTCAGGAGGGCCTTCCTAGTGCACCAGTGTCTTGACCTTGTTTTGTCCTTGCCAAGTCACTAGCATATGTGAAATACTCAATTCCAGCTTCTTGTTTTTTAATGGCAAGAGGGTTAAAAAGGAGCCAGGAGAAGGGAGACAATGAGAGAAGCAACAGAGTGGAGAGGTGGAAAAAAATATAATCATAGATTTTCCTGGGGTCCCCACCCTGTCAGCTTTCCAAGAGACTCAGCAGTAGTGAGCAGTAAGCCAAGGCTGTGTGCCGAGTATACTGAGCTGTGGGCCACATGGCAGAAGCAGGCCTGTTGAGTCATGGGATGCTCAGCTACTCTGCTTTGTAGAGTTTGGTGTGTAGAATGTTTTGTTATTTACAGTCCAGCTGTCTGTGTAATGACTTCCTTCCTGTGGCCTTGTTCACCCAAGTGCACCTGAGTGACTAGCTGAGTCGCTGCATTCCTTGCTGCTTTAGACACTGGCCCCAGCCCCAAGGAAAAGTCCCTTCATATAGATGGGATCTTAGGGAGCTGCCAAAGAGTGTCCAGGGAAGACCCCTGTCCTTAATCTGAACCCCTCCTCCAAAACATGATTTTTAAAAAGCACAAGTAAAAATAGACAAGAAGTTCCATGTGTTAAGTTCCTGGGGAATGACCAAAGCCTTGTCCCACAGCCTGAAGAATTATTGGTCAACAACCATTATGTCAATACTAAATGGATGTAGTAGGAGCACCGCAAGAATCAAAACCCATTGCCTGTCTTTTTGCAGTATAAAGGCTCATAAACTCAAATGAAGAGCCTGGGAACTCTCAGGGCCAGCTGGTGGGAATATCAGCTTGCCTAGCCTCTCTATAAAATAAGGAGGTAGTTCTCATTAGAAAAATAAAGTATGCATAGGGCTTATAAGTGCAGCTAGCTCACTCCTGGGAATCAAGCTGGGAGGTTATTGGCTGTAGTAATATTCATGGATAGGAGAGAAGTGGAAACAAAGGAAGCCCTGAGAGATGAGTTAGTAAAACTTGGTAGTTTCATACCTTAGAATTCCTAGTGAAAAGCTATGAATTAGATATACTGAAACAGCATGGATGGAGCTTAGAGTAGGGAAAAAAGAGATTTTAAAAATATTTTTTTCAGTTTTATAAAGGTATAGTTGACACACAATATATCACACATTTAAAATACAGAGTATGAGTTCTGATGTGTCTATGTCCTTGTGAAACCACTGCTGCAATTAAAATAATGAATATACCTATCACCCCAAAATATGAAGTACATATATATGTATTAAAATGGATAATGTTTAATACCTACAATTAAGTTTAAAGGTTCAATAGTATGTGTAGTATAATCCTATATATACAGTATAATCATAAATAATGTTTAGATAACTTGAAAAAAATACAGGGGAATATGTACCACAATTATGTTTATTATTGGACATCTTTTTGAAATTGCCTGGCCAAATTTACACACATCTCCGTCCATCTCTGTGTGTATTTTGCTAAGGTGCCTGGCACCTCAGAACTTGTATGTGCCTGTTGTTGTTCCATATCATGGACTTCAGGGTCACTTGAAGATTTAGCACTCTAGAAACGGGTTATTGTGGCTCCCTAACTGAGAGATTCCATTAAATATCACTCTATTAAATATCCCACAGAGTGGGAGGGGTAGGGGAAAGGAAAGAAGGGGAAGGAAAAAATATGAGCAAAGGGAAAAATGGAAACAAAGTCTTTGTAAACAGGGAAGAGTGGAGGGAGTGAAGGGAGGGCAGGAAAATGGGGAAAAAATAAGAACCAAGATACATCATGTAAAGGTACAAGTTCCTAATAATAAACGTAAATGTATTGTATACCTATAATGTACCAATAAAAGAATTTAAGGGAAAAAAAATCCCACAGAAAGGTACCTGACCCTATTGTTCTCTGCCTTCACAACAGGGAGGTATGTCAGTAACTTCCTTGAGCTTACTCACCTCTAGGACCAATTTCTCTCCATCTCTCCAAGGAGGAGATATTCCAGAAGAGGCTTGGTTGTCTGTGGATGGGTACAAAATGGTGACTCATCAACTTGTTACCATGAAATATGTCTTAGCACCACTTCTGCATTCATAAGTAAAGTAGTGGTGGAAGCTTATGGGGGTCGGGGCATGTTAATTTTTGACTGGTTATGAGTTTTAGATAAAGGTAGTCATAAGGTATGTGTTGTTTTGTGTCTGGGTTTTTTGGCTCCACTTTCTTTTTGTTTGTGTTTAAAGCGGCCTCACCATGTAGCCCAGGCTGGCCTCAAACACATGATCCTCCTGCCCCAGCCCCCTGAGTACTGGGATTACTGGTGTGAGCCACCATACCAGGCCGAAAAAGGGTATAAGTATCAAAATATAACCAAACCCAAGGATACATGATAGGAAGACAGAACCTAACTAAAGAGATCTTTACAGTAGTGACAGAGTTTTTCTACCCTAACTGATCTCCAGACAATGCAAAAACAATAGAAATATGAGAAAACAATGCAACAAGGTATCCCCCATCAACCCCTAAGTCTCCAAAAGCTGATCTTATGGGCATTAAGTAGAGGAAGCTATAGGCAAAGAACTCAAAAATAAAATATTAAAAATGTTTCAGGAGATAAAAATAAGAAACTTAGGGCTGGGGATTTTGCTCAGTGGCACCATACCTGTCTTATAAGCTCATGGTCCTGAGTTCAATCCCTAGTACCAAAAGAAAAAAAGAAAAGAAAAAAGAAAGAAACTTAGAAGCAAATAGATAAGATGTTTAATGATCTCAAAGAGGACTTAACTAAACAGATAAAGCATTTTACCAAAGAAATGCTCAAGGAGCTTAAAGATGAAACAAACAATAAACTGAGTTAAGCAAGAAAATACGAGACATAAATGACCATTTTGGAAAAGAATTAGAAAGTATGAAAAGAAAGCAAGCAGAGTCAGATGATATGAAAAAGTCAATGGAAAGTGGGAGTAGCAGAATTGACCACTGTGAGGACAGAGTGTCAGAAATAGAAGAGAAGGCAGATGTATAGGCTATAAACTCAATGATAGCCTAAAAACAAGACACCATGCAAGCTAGACCCAATACCTGCTATGATTCAAAAGAAAAAAACCATCCTCAGAATTATAGAAATAAGGGGAAAATTAGAAAATGACTCAAAAGGTGTAAAAACTTTATTCACTGAAATGATAGCAGGAAAGTTCCCAGATCTAGAGCAAAAAACCATATTCAAGGCCAAGAGGCATATGGAATCTCCAAATAGCCACAACCAGAAAAGAATCTCTCCACAGCACATCATAATCAAAATCCCAGAAATTCAACAAAAGGAGAGAGTAGTAAAAGCTGTTAGAGAAAAATAGCGAGTAACCTAGACAGGCAAGCCCATCAGAGTAGCTACAGATTTCTCAGCACAAACCTTAAAGGCCTGGAGAACCTTGAGTGAAATTTTTCAAGCCCTAAAAGAAATTGTTTTCTTTGAAATTGTCTGTCAACCCAGTCATTTATGTCCTGGAAAATCAGCCTTCAAAATTGACAGAGAAGTAAAGACTTTCTATGACAAAGAAATCCTGCAGAAAGAGTTGACCACTACATCAGCCTTGCAGGAAGTACTTGGTAGAACCCTACATAGAGACAGAGAGGCCATCAGTGTCAAAGAGCCCTAAGGAAAGTGTACCTGTGACTGGGAGAGTTGCTAGACCGAAGGAAAGAGCAAAGGAATCAGAACTGGAAAAATAACGCAAGGACAAGACTTAATAAACAGACACCTTACAGTGATAATGCTCAGTGTTATGCATCTCAACTCCCCAGTGAAAAGACACAGTGTGGACAGACTGGATTAAAAAAACATAACACAACCAAAAATTAGCTGCAGGAGACACACCTCATCCAAAAGGAAGTACACAGACTGAAAGTGAAAGCATGGAGAACAGCACTCCATTTAAGAGGAGCCTGAAAACAAGCAGGAGTAGCTATCTTATTTTTAGATTCATCAGACTTCAAGCTAAAACTGGTCAGAAGAGATAAAGAGGGTCACCACATGCTGGTAAAGGGAACAATTTAACAGGAAGAGATAACAGTTGTAAATATGTATGCACCAAATGTTGGCAGACTCGATTGCATGAAACAAAACTACTAGACTTAAAACAGCAGAGAGATACCAATACAGGCATAGTGAGGAGCTTCAACACACTACTCTCATAATTAGATCAACCATGGTACAAGATCCCAATGATGAATGTAACTGTATTTTATACCTAAAATGTACCAATAAACTTATTGGGGGGAAAAATTAGGTCAACCAAACAAAAAAACCCAAAGAAACATTACAGTTAAGCTACATCATTGAGCAAATGCACTTAACATATATCCACAGAGTGTTTTATCCAGAAATAGAATACACATTTTTCTCAACAGTATGCAGAAGTTTTTCCAAAACAGACCATGTCATAGGCCATAAAGTATGAAGAACTGAAACAGTCAGTGGTATATTCCAAATCATAGTGGAATGAAGCTAGAAATCAGCAAAAGAAGCCACAGAAACTATGCAAGCATGTAGTATTAAATAATACATTAATAATCAATGGACCACCGAGGAAGTCAGGGAAAAAATTAAAATTTTTCTAGAATCAAATGACACTGGGCTAAGCCAGGCATGGTGGCACATACCTATAATCCCAGATGAGACAGGAGGATTGCCATGATGAGACAGCCTGGATTACATAGTGAGTTCAAGTCCAGTCTGAGCTACAGATTTTCCTCCAGATTTTTCAATGAATCAGTAGATTGGCTTTTAATTTCCAGAGTTAAATTATAAAATTATGTCACTCTGGTTCTTCTTTTTGCCTTCCTACCTAGAACATGTTATTTTTATTGGTGGCTTCATAAAATTCAATTTTCGCATTTCTTGTTGTGTTTTTTGAACTAATGTATTGTCATGAGTTAGACTGCTTCAATCATCAAACTTAAGCATTTGTTCTGGGAAAGGTTTTAGTTTTCAAAATTTTTGTTTTTAGTAATTTAATGTATTAAATCATTCATTGACAAATAACATTCATATCTAATTCTGGGATGAAGTGTGTTTCTTTAGGTTTTACTAAATAGAATATTTAAATGAGTTGAATTAAGAATTCTATCATTCAATATACTTACAGATTTTGGCTGTGAAACACTTGAAATCTACTTTTTTCAGCACATGAATAATATGCAATGCACTACTATTATGATCCCCATTCTGTGAAACTGATCACTCTTATAGCTTGTATCTAGTTGTCCCCCCAAAATCTTATGCACTCATGGGTAGGGCTTTTCCAGGGAGGCTGAACCTAGGGTGTGTGTTGCTGGGACCACCTTGTGTGATGGTAAAATTAAGGGTGTGTGATCCCTAAATTGGTCTGCTGATTGGTAAAGCATGGTTCCAGGTGTTGATAATGGGGAGGCTGCCCTGGGTGTGGGTTGCTCCATTCAGGTGGACTGTGGATTATGGTGGGCAAGGCCAAGTAAAAGCCATTAGAGTTGTCTCTACCTGGGAAAACAGAAAAATAAAAAAGTCACATCCCTTGGAAGGATTGTGTAAATTATTGTCAACAAAAGGACTTGAAAGATACAAGGGTGGTAGCTGTCATCACATCCTCAATTAACTCTCCTATTTGATGTGTGTAGAAGACAGATGATCTCAGATGATGGTGCATTTCCATAAGATTAATCAAAGGGTGATTGAAACTGCAGCTGCTATACCAGACGTGGCTTGCTTATTTGAGCAGATTAACACATCTGCTTGTAGTTGGTATGCAGGTATTAATTTGGCAAATGCCTTTTTCTCCATACCTGTCCACAAGGCCCACCACAAGCAACTGTCACTCATCTGGCAAGGCCAGTAATACACCTTCACTACTGTGCCTCAAGAATATATCCACTCTCTGGACCTGTGTCACACTTAGTTCACAGGGAGCTTCATCATCTTTCTCTTTCACAAGGTATCACACTGGCCTATTACACTGGTGACATTATGCAGATTGGACTGAATGAACAAGAGTAGTGGCCACTCTGAAGTGAAACATTTGCATGCCAGACAATGGGAAATAAATCCTCCTAAATCTCAAGAGAGCTTCCAGGCCTTTGACAATGAAGTGGTGCTGCATCATTGATCCTTCTTCTCCTGAGCTTCCTTCTTGAACTGAGCAGCTACTGGACTCTCCAGCTTTCCAGCATGCACTCAGCCGCTGAAGACTCTTCCATCCCTCATCCTGTAACCCTACCTTATAAGTCCCCATGGATATTATACATATATTTTCTGTTGATTCTATTCTTAGAGAACCCTAAACAATACAGGAAGCAAGCCTGAAGAAAAGACACTGGGAGAAAACTAGTAAAAAGCCAAAAAAGTAGAGTGAAGAAGGAATAAAGTCATCGCTATATAGTACACTTGAAGCTAATCAAACAAAACAAAATGTAATACAAGTAATTTCCTTTGAAGGAATAATCTAATATGCCAAAAATACAAAATGAGTCAAGTGTAAAGTGGCCTGAGAATTAATTAGCTGTTGCATTTTCTTCAATAAACTTCCTTGAAAGGACAGGTGAAAATCCTGACAGGAGAGGGTGTGAGACCAGGTGGGAGAAGAAGAGCTAAACAGCAGAGTTGGTGAAGCATTCAATTAAAGAAGGGGCAGAGACACTGCCTCAGATCAGGAGGATCAGGGTGCTTGTCAGCAATTATGCTGACAGCTTTGCTTGTTCCTGTGGAAGCTCCACCTGTCTTCATATTCCTCAGATCCACTCTATACAGATCAGTGGGCAAAATGTAGAGAAAGCAAAAACAAAGCTTTTAGAAGACAAGATAGGGAATATCTTGCATAGGAAGAGATTATGTAAACAAGACATGAAATTCTCCAATATAAATGAAAATATAGGTAATTTATTTTATATAAAAACCAACTATATAAAATATAGGTCAGAAACTAGCAGATCATATAAAAAACAGAAAAAGTTCTTCATATGTATTAAAATAATCTTATCCATGAACAAAATAAGGTATGTGATGCAAAAAGGGCCATAGACTCCATAGGTTCTTTACAAAAGAGAAACTCTAAATGATGGGTAGATCAAAGAAACACTCATCAATGTGAATAGAAAACCCAAGAATATATTTTAAAGTCATTTTTAGCAGAAGTAGATATGAAATGGATTTGCAAATATTAAAAATCCAAAACACTAAATTTAAATCTGTTTAAATCTGAAGCTTCTCTGTTGGTGGGACTCTACAGTGCTATATTTATATTGAAGTATAAATTCTAGTGTATTTTAATGTTTGAATTCTTTTTGGTTCATAAATTCTACCCTTCAGCATAGGCCTTAGTTTTTGCATTTAAAAATAAGGACACAGGTACAGAATCATTCTCAACAGCCCCAACCTGGAAACAGGATACATAGGTAAGAGCCATCGAATGGGTGTGTTAGCTCTAGTATATGCATCCAGTGGAGTGTCATATACTAAGGAAAATGTGCAAACTATTTCTATACAAGATAGTGCAGAAAGTAATACAAATGTAATACTATACTTGCTAAAGAAGAAAATGCCAAAAAAATTTTTCTAAACACTTTCTGTTACCTTGCTTATTTATATTTTTCATTCATTAATTGTATTGGTACTTTTTGCAGTACATAGTGATCACATTCATCTTGGGAAATTGCACCTGTACATAACACATCTTAATTCTTTTTTGGTCCCTTTTTCCCCCTCCCTCCAATATTTCTTCCCCTCCCCCTTTACAAAATCTCTAGCTCCATTTCTTTCTCCTTCAATTCTTTTTTTTCTTTAAATCCCTTTTCCCTTCTTTTTCTCCTCCAAACCCACTTCTTTTCCCCTACACATTTGACCAAGTTCTTACTAATACCTATCCTCCAGCAAATCTAAGGACATCAAGTACAAGGCAAGTCCAATTTAAAAGGTAAACATAGGAAAAAAACTATGCTGTAAAATGTACATGAAGGTAGAACTGTGAAAAAGACAGAGGAGACCAGTCTGCAGTGGCTCTCACGGTACCTTTCCATCCATTGGGCCTGGGTGGCTGTGATCATGTGCTCTGGGACCGGGCAGCACCCTGCAGAGCCCTGTGTGCTGCTGGTCTCCAGAGGCTGGGGTGCAGGAACCATCAGCACACTGCCTTTCAGGGGGCTGCACAGACCCTGCACTGTGCTGCAGCTTCCCTGTGATCCAGGGGTGCAAAACAGAAGGGGACATTGCCTGGGTTTGCAGGGCTGCTAACTGGTGCTGCAGGTGAGAAAAAGTAGTACCTTTTCCTGTCCCAGACAGCTTCATGAAAAAAGAGGGATCAACAAAAGCATGACAAATTCATTAATGTAATTTTTGTGGAACTGGAGGCTTCAGAAACAAAACTCCAAAGATCCAGGGGAAAATGTGTGCTTTCATGATGGTCATGCAGGAGTCTGATTGGAAGATACTGTGATGTAATCTCATGGTAATAACTTCAGGGAGGGGAACTGGGCAAGGCTGGGTCCTTCCTGGCTTGTTTGTGAAGTCTCCTCCCTTTGGTAGCAGGGCAGGACCCTTCTAGAATGAGGGTTTCCTTTCAGACTGAGGGTAGAGAAATCATCCATGGGAGCTCTCAGGGAGTGAATAAGAAGGAGGTAATGGGATGCCCTTTCTGCTTCTGCAGTTTTCTCAGTTTCTTTCAGCCTAAAATATTCAGGACACCATGGTCTCATATTCTGGGTTGTCATATTGTGAGACCTGAGATTTGGATTTAAAACTTTTCACATTCATGGACATAGTCATAATAGACTAAACTAGTTAAAGCAGTTAAATGACATAATCAACTCTGTCAAACAAAAGCGTCCTTATCAGTCAGTGTCTTCACATCCATAGCAATCCAACCATCCCTGGGTGGGCCTGTGAGAGGAGGGAGACTGGGGAGGTGGGAAGGGGACTAGGAATGGAGGGCAATGGGGAGAAAGTGGAAGTAAAAAGTATGAAGATGGGATATGTACAGGAACCTAATCCCAATGGAGAATGTATACCCAATAAAATAAATACAAAGAGAGGAGATGAGTACCTCATCACCCCACCCACAGAAGAGCTTCCTGTCACAGAAAAGCATTTCCAGATGTGACAAAAAGTGGCACTGGCAAATGTGTTAGGTGGAATCAAAGAAGTCTACACTGAGAAGGCAGTGTGAGTACTCACAGAGTGAGCTGCAGGCCAGGCTGGGGTGCTTATGTGTTCTTGGGGGTGCTGGGGACTTAGGATGTGTTTCCCTATTGTCTGTCAGGCTACCCAGTAGTGGGATGATTCAGAATGGAAACCATTTGCATGTGTTTGAAGTTTATACATAGTGTGTATATAACACTGCATCTGGGGGTGAATGTCTGTGGAATTTGTGAACCTGTAGTATTAGAGGAAAAGAACAGACATAATTTATAAGAGAACAGTACAGCCTCAGTTTATAAGCTTATTGTACCTTAAAGCCCTCTTTATTTTTATTTTATTTATTTATTTATTTATTTATTTATTTATTTATTTTTGCATTGTGAGTATCCTGGAAAGGAAAATAGGCATGGTAACTTTGGGTAAATATTTCTATTTACTAGAAGAAGGAAGCAGGATGCTTATCTGATATTACATACAAAAATAATTTAAAAACTTCATCCCTTAAGACCTTATTCTGTGTAATTACTAGAAGAGAATGTAGGAGAATTGCTTACTTCATTCAGCTGGGCAAAAACTTGTTGGATGTGTTGGCTAATCTGAGACAGCAACACAAATTAGCAAAATTTCACATTAGAGTGCATTAAACTAAACATTTTTCTTCATGACAAAATAAAAAATATAGAGAGTAAAGGAACAACTTGCAGAATGGAAGAAAGTATTTGTACTCCATATACTGAGATGTGACTAATATGGAAATATATTTGGAACTGAAGCAACTGGATATAGAGAACATAAATAATCCAGTCCAAGAGGACAGAGCACCTACATAGACTGTTCTCAGAAGAAGATGTGAAGTGGCAATAGATACATGGAGAATATCTCATCACGACCAGTCATCAGGAAATGTAAACTTAACCTGCAAGGAGACATCACCTGACATCTGTTAAGATGGCTATTGTCACAAAGATGAAAGGTAACAATGTGGGTGAGGTGTAGAGTACAATAATCCTGGGCCCCATTGGCAGATTTGTACATTAGCACAGTCATCATGGGAAACAGCATGGAGGTCCCTCAATATACTAACTACGGAGTTACCATATGGTGGAGGAATCCCCTCCCCTGTATCTAAGGACTGGAATCAATCTACTGAAGGAATATGTGTGCTCTCTTTATGGATGCATTGTTCACATAGCTAAGATATGGAAGCAAGCAATGTTCCCTCATCAGATAAGGAGTGAGACAATGTAACATATACACTGGGTGGAAAATTATACAGTCTTAAAAACGGGAGAAGTTTTTTTGATTTGCACCAACATGGCTGCACCTGGAGGACATTTTTCTGTCACCTAAGGCAGGCACAGGAAGACAAACACTTAATGACCTCATGTAAACGTGAAGTCTAATAACTTTGAATTCATAGATCTACAGAGTAAAATTAATTTTAATATGTCCTTGCAGAGAGGGTTTGATTGCAATAGGAAAATATTGACTAAACTACATAAGATTTCAATGAAACACAAAGAACAAAGTTTAGTGATCTACTGCACAGAAAGACCACTATAAGTATAATGCATTATATAGTTTTCAATTCCTGAAACAAGTAGATTTTAAAAGTTTCACACCCCAAATTTGCCACAATTAAACATTCCACAGTGTAAAACTTATATCAAAGTACTATAAGTAAATGCAATTGTTATTTGTCAATGAAAAAATAAACAAATATATTTACAAAAATGAAAAAAATTAGAAAGAAAAATGACCAGGGAAAAAGATTAGGTTATAATACTACATTATCTGAAACTACACAAACATAAATTTAAAATGGAATTTCTTAAGTCCCTTAATATATAATAAGTTCTAGGTAGACAGTCAACACAAATAAGAACTAGAGTTGCACAGTTTAAAATTAACACAGAAAACTAGAAGTGAATCTAGTTGTTCATTCAAATATTTTAATAAATACTAGGACAGGAAGTCTACAAATAAATTTAGATGGAAATAAAATAACTGGGTAAAATAAATTCATATTAAATATTCAATGATTCAGAACTGTTAACTCGCTACCTTTTTAAGAGTGTTACTTAAATATAAATTTGAAAGTGATATTTTTTCCTTCAAAACAGCTATGAAAATGACCCAGGTACAGACATATTTTGAAAAGAAATGTGGATTTGGTGGTTAGCTTGGTTGGGGAAAATATTTCACAGGAAATGAAAAAATCAAATCAAGATTTGCACCTTACACTCAGAGAATTTTCAATGTCACCTATACCTAGATAAAGCTGGAGAAAACAGATGTAGCCTCCTCAGAGATGAAACATTGAAAGTTGAGGTATCTCAGGCATCAGAGGAGGGTGAGGCACATCCAGACTTTCACTAGGGCATGATATCTGGATGACAGGAGGTCCATGGTTCCAAACATCATTTGTTTCTGTCAGGAGCAATAAGTATGGGGATGCAGGTAGCCTGATGCATCTGTTGTTCCAGTGCTGGACTGGGACTAAATGGGCACTAGCATTTCCACGCTGTTGTTTTCCTAGACAGGTCTTCTAGATGAAAAAGGAGGGAAGTTTTGATTCAGTTCTGAAATAGAAAATTGCTAATATGTACTTTAGTCACCAGAATGGAGATTCAGCTCTTAGAAGTTAGAAAAATAAAACAGTTTCCATTTTGAGTGAATGTATTTGATGAGAAAACTGTTCCACTCAGTGCAAGCATCACCTGCTGCTCTCCAGGCAAATCCCAGTGGCAGTCATCACTCCATCTGTCTCCATGCTGTGATACAACTCATTGCCTTCCTTATCCAGATAGTTTGAGTGAATTAGCATGGCTGCATCTTTTCATCTAAAGCACAGAGAGGAAAAAACACTCCCAAACTACAATTTTTTGAAGGCCAATTGTTTTGTGCCCTAATTTTCATTGAATATATAAAGAGCATTTTAGAAGATGAAGCATAAAGTGGTGGTGAGGATCTGTGTTAACTGCCCCATTGTGCCCTCAGGCCTGGGTTGTCCCCCTGTCTAATCTCTTTGTTACTTATCCCAGCCTGAGTGGAAGAGCGAGTGCAAAGAGCACAGTGCAGACAGCAGGGTCTTCTCACAGGACCACTCAGTGCGCTTCTCCAGGTTGGTCAGATCCAGCACCTGAGGTTCTTTTCTCACAATAACACAAGTGTCTGTTAATGTGGAACTCATACTCCATGCCCTGCTCCTTAAAGTGCCTTAGTTTTTTGCTAAAAGTTATCCTAAATATTTTCAAACAACTTTTTAGTATAGACCAAACTTACAGTGTTTCAAAAAGCATGAAATATACAACAAACTTAGCATGAATAGTAAAACAATGATTTCTACGTCAACATAACAAATGCAAACAACAAAAATATGCAGAGACAACTGAAACACGATAATCCACAGGTTAGACTCCAGGCTTAAAACATACATAACATATGAATTAAGCTACTTTCAACTGATAGATTTATATTTATGTTTTAATTGAGAAAAACCTTGACTGGGAACTCAGAGAATCTGTTTAACATTCTTCTCAGAGCAGCACTGATCTCCCTGTTGCATAGACAGTAGATGATGGG
The DNA here is from genome assembly GCF_000247695.1 of Heterocephalus glaber. Next base: position 12,930,368 of record NW_004624790.1, read on the forward strand.
GTTCATGAATGGGACACCGTGCTGTAGAACATGGCAGTCAGCAGATTCCTAAAGGATGGTTTTTTTTGCAGTGGGCCCTAAAACTGTCACTAACTCAGAAATGAGAACCAATAAAAGAATGGCCAGCTGGAGGGTACAGGTGAATATGGCTTTGTTATGGGCTTCCACAGAATGTATCTTAAGCACAAGTGAAAATATAGTAAGATATGACATGAACATAAATGTAAAACATAGTAAGACCAGGCAAACACTTATAAAAATCAATACAACTTCAGAAAACTGGACATCTGAGGATGATATCCTCAGAATTTGAGGAATATCACCACAATATTGCTGAATTACATTGGTCCTGGAGAAGGGAAGCCTGAACAGAGCACCTGTGTGGATAGCAGAGTAGACCAAACCAGAGGCCCAGGAACCAGCTGCAGCTTGGGAGAACAGAATCAGGGTGATGATGAGCCCATAGTGCAGAGGGTAGCAAATGGCCACATAGTAGTCAAAGGACATGACCACCAGGAGGGCAATCTCTACTGCTCCAAAAAGGATGTTCAGGAAAATCTGTGAAGCACACTCTTTCAAGGATATCATCTTATTGCCTGTCAGGGAATTCAGTATGTTCTTGGGAACAATAACTGAGATGCTTCCAAGGTCTATGAGGGCCACATTGCTTATAAAAAAGTACATGGGAGAGTGCAGACATGTGTCTGTCATGATGACAATGACAGTCACTAGATTCCCTGTTAGTGCTCCCAGATAAATTCCTAAGAACAGCACACCTTGCAGTACCTGGAGCTCCCTGGAGCCTGAAACACCCATGAGGATGAATTCTGTAAAGATGGTGAGGTTATCCATATCTGCCTACCAGCCATGGTCTCTGCAGAGTCACAGGTTAAAGTGATATGGTGATGTTCCCAGCAGAATGTAGACCACTTATGAGAACTACAGTGTGGCTTCTAATCAGGAGCTCGGGATACAGTAAATGGACATAGTTATCTTGAAATGCAGTGAATGGACATTTTCCATTTCATTTTCCTTTCCCAAACTGTTGATACATATTGTATTAGTTTGTATAATCATCAAATGGGAGAAGTAATCAGTAAAGTACTTAAAACGCATCCAAGTCCCCACAATCTTTTACTTATTTGGGATATTTAAGTGTTTTATAGTCCTAATGGACACCTCAAATATTTTTCCCATTTGCTTCAGTGTTGGGTGGCTTTCCCTTACCTACTCTATGTGAGATTCTGTAACAACCCCAGGTATTCAAAATTCCACATCTGCTCCTCATTCTCTATGTTCCAGAGTGGAGAATAACTGTGATGCAGTCCCTCTTCTAGCTGATGCTGTCATCAGTTTTCCCTTAACAGAACTAATACATGAACCTGTGCATGTTTGATGATGATTTTGATTCAAATGACATCAGGCTCATCATGCTGCACCATTCTCTCACTTCAGATGCTCTTCCAGACCTGTGTGTGAGCTCTTTATTTCCCCCTTTGCACCATCATCTATGCAAGATGTTATTTTATGTAGGAAGTAACAGTTCTCTTTTATATTGGCAGTGTAAAGGCTGTTCCCATCTTGTATGGCCTTGTCTATGTATTGTATAAAAAGAAGAAAGGGAGAGAGAGAAAAACTTATTGAAGTAGTTTTCCTACATGCAAGCTTCTCCTCAGAATAGATTCTTATATTTAATGAAGTGCCAACATTCTACTCAGAATTCCCATCTGCTTGCTTTCATATCTTTTGCTAAAACCTCATTATTCTTAAATTATTGTTTTATATTTAATTTATTTACCTGTTCTTGTTTTGATGCATTCAAATCACAAATAATCTGTTTGGAAATTACCTTTTCAGTGTTAAAATTCGTTATATGAAAAGGTCTAATCAGTATTATTTTCTTTTCATTGGCAAAACCCAGAATTGTTGGATTATAGTATTGAAAATATTATCATCACACCTTTAATACTTTGTAGATAATTACTTGGCCATTATAACAACATTTACAATTCTGAATTTCATTTGCAAAAATCTAATTATTTCCTGATAGTGGTACATTCATATGGCTTTCAATGTTTTCAAATACTTTATAGGAATTTTTGGTGTGGTAATTCTTTGAATTACATCTGTTATTTTCACTTAGCCTTGTTTCTCCAGTGAAGAGAAAATCCTTTGAGCACAGAAGGTCAATTTCGAATCCCTTGCTACCTGATTGGGCTGTTGCTGCAACATGGTGCACATCACTGCTGTAAACCACACTAGGGCAATTTTGGATATCTTCATCAAAATAACAGATGGGGTCATTAGAAACCTGGTTCTTTTTTCCATCTCTTCTAATTACATCTCCTTCCTTCCAATTGCAATCAAATGCTCAAGCTCCCTGAGCTGAATTTACCTTACATTTCCATTCAGCACAGTGCATCTTGATCCTGTGAAGAAAAGGAAATCCAAGGATTATTCCCTCTTGTTTAGGTTCTTAGAGAAACCTTGGAATTATTTGACCCACAATTTTAAAATGTGGACAACAGAATGAGTGTGATTGCTAATTCCTCATAAATTGTGAAATGGGTGAAATACAAAAATATATCTAAAAATCAATATTATGATTTTATATGATATGAAATCCAGTTTTTATAAAAATTAACCAAAATAATGACTACACTGGACATCTCAACATTTTTGTTAATATAAGGACTATGTTTACTTACGTGCTTTTATCTCCATGAAATGCCCTCATAAATTTCATTAGCTTATAGATTTTTCAGTTACCCTTTATATATTTTTTTAATTTTTTTTGGTACCAGGGATCAAACTCAGGACCTTGCCCTTGGGAGGCAGGTGGCAGAACCACTGAGCTAAATAACCAACGCTTTAGTTACCCCTTTTAATTCCAGCTCAAGGAAATATTAAATTCTCATGTGCTGATGCTCTCTTCCAGGGTGAATTTCCCTCTCTATGGTTTCTGCCTTTGGACCTGGGCCACATATGAAACACAGGTCCTAAGAAAACATTGGAAGAAGTAATTACCTAAAATAAATACCAGAACTGATACAGTCTGTCTATTCTACAAGTACACATACATTGCATGGAGCTGAAATAGTTATCTTAGCTTCAGATTTTGAAGTCCATATTTCACAGGTACTATGTGACTTACACATTATGAATGTTAATGGAAATGAAGAAATTCACATGGATAAATTTACCTGAGCAGTGAAGCACTGAGTCCAACCTCACCAACATGAATATTGTTTTTGCTCCATGTGAAGAGACTTGATGAGATTCTTGGTTCTGCTTCTTTCTTCACTGAGTAAATTCAAAATCACTTCTCAGTGAGACTCCCAGTGTGGACTGTTCATGCAGCCCGGCTTCTGAACTCCTGGTTACCATAGTAGATAATGCAGATCCACATGATGCCAAAAGAGATTGTCCATACAACTTACATATGTGGTAAAATATATATTTATAATCTAGTGCCTAAGAGTAAAGTCTCTTTTGAGAGGCAATATCATCTAGTATTATTTAAATCATCATCTCTCCTTTTTATTAAAACATATATTCTTTATTACTCTCATTTCACTTAATCATGTTAAGTTGTATGTTAATAAGCAGTAGGATTTTTTGCTAAAGGAGGGAAAATAAATACCCTTTGATCATAAATATGATTTTTTTTCCTTTGATAATTGTTTTCTGCTAGTTTTTGGGTTGCTTTATTTCTTCTCACACCCCATAGCTCTTGTGGTTTATTTTTCAGCATGAAATCATTATCTTCAAGAGACAAACACCTAGAAAATATGTTAAGCAATTGAATTTTACAATTTAAAAACTTGTCAAGATTGACATAAATTGGTAAAATCCATGTGACTATCTCTCCATAGGCAAAGCACATGTTCCTGCTGGGTGGCTCTGACTCAGGACTCTCAGTGTAAAAGCTGGAGTCTAATGTGCAGAAAAGGGGAGGGGTCATCGTCAGGCCCTTTACTGTTCCATTTCTATTTATTTGGGGTGGTTCAGTTTTTACTCTTTTCTGTGTATCAGCTTCAAGGTGATATTTGGTCTGTGTGTGTGTGTGTGTGTGTGTGTGTGTGTGTGTGTGTGTGTGAGAGAGAGAGAGAGAGAGAATAAATTCTCATAAACCATAGTCATAGACAGGCTTCCTTGTGACCTCTTACAGGTAGCCAGCCAGCAATAGTCAGCAAGCAGCACATCCTTCTTGAGTGGATTCTTGAGGGAACACTGGCGTGACTTGACATAGCACAGTCCTGCTCAGGATGTTCTCCTGGGAATTAAGATTTGAGCTTTGTAAGATGAGAATAACATCTGTACATCTGCTGAGCTGCCCAGGACCCCATCACCTGACATTCCCCAACTTGCTCTCCCACCATTTCTCTCTACTGTGTCACCTACAGGACTGCCGAGTGGGGCAATTACTCCATGTATTCAGACTTTGTCCTCCTGGGATTGCTCAGCATCTCCCTGTTCCACTGGCTTCTCTCTGTGCTCATCTTGCTGGTCTTCCTGATCTCCACAGCCAACAACACTGCCCTGATTATGCTCCTCTGTGTGGACTCCTGGCTGCAGATGGCCATGTACATCCTCCTCAGCCAGCTCTCCCACATGGACATGCTGTACATCTCCATCATCATGGCCAAGATGCTGTTGGACCAAGGAATGGGCCAGTGAGCCATCTCCTTTGCAGGCTGCATGGCCTAGCACTTCCTCTACTTGACCTTGGTGGGGGCCAAGTTCTTTCTGCTGGGCCTCATGGCCTATGACCACTACATGGCTGTGTGCACCCTGCTGTGCTACCTGGTGCTCATGAGCCGCAGGGTCTGCCTGCTGATCATGGCAGTGGCCTGGCTGGGCGGCTCAGTGAATGGCTTCCTGGTGACCCATGTCACCATGCAGTTCCCCTTCTGCGCATCCCAGGAGATCAACCACTTCTTCTGCAAGGTCCCCGTACTCCTGAAGCTGTCCTTCAGTGACACTTTGGACTACGAGACAGCCATGTACATGTGCTTCATCCTCATGCTGCTCATCCCCTTCTCTGTCATCTTGGCCTCTATGCCCATATCCTGCTGGCTGTGTGCAGCATGCATGAGGCCGAGGGCCAGCAAAAGGCTGTGGCCACCCGCTCCTCACACATGGTAGTTGTCACCCACTTCTAGGGGGATGCCATGTACACCTACATGTTGCCTCACTCCTACCACACTCCTGAGCAGGACAAGGCCATGTCTACTTTCTACACCATCCTCACACCCATGCTCAACCTGCTCATCTACAGCTTGAGGAACAGGGAGATGGCCGGGGCCATGCGGAAGGCCCTGGGCTGGTGCCTGTCCTTGGGGAAGGTGACTGCTTTCTGAAGACTGGTGCTTTCTGCCAAATGTTTGCAAACCAGGACACAGGGCCTGGTCATTCCCTTTGAGTGTAGCTGCCCCTCTGTGGGGAAACTCCACATGTCACCAGGGCCAGTTGTTTAGGCCATGCTTGGGACTTGGAAGGCTGAGGTTTGGGGAACTTGGTCTGTGTGTTTGGAAGCCATGAGTCATCTGAGCACTGGTCCATCATGGTTGGAGAGTGAAGTGGAGATCTCAGCAGTCCCCCTCTGCTTCCAAAAGGCCCTGTCTTCCTAGCAGCCTCCTGGCTGCCAAGCAGTCCCAGCAGAGGAGACTCAGCTGCTCCCATCAGCTACTCCTTCAGCCTCTCCCTCCACACTCACCCCTACCAGGAAGCAGTTCCTCACACTCAATTTCGACTCTTTTCCACATATTAATTCAGCGTCACACTGACTTTCCCCCATGTGAGTTTTTGGCATTTATAGAAATATTTCCTTCCATCAGGGCATCATTCCTTCTTGGAAAAAATAGTTCTCACTCTATGCAGTGTGTTCTTGACTCAATTCTCTCAGCACTGCTTGTAGCCTCAAAGGTATGTGTCACACTTTGGAAGAGACCAGATCTTTGAGATCTGCATTTATGTTTTGCTATAGTGTTTTTGCTGAAATCATCCTAGAACAATGAATTGAGTCTTTAAAATGTGATTGTGTGGTGTTGGTAAAAATGGACAGCTCCATTTTCTACTGCCCATGCAGTGACTCCTGATGATATAATTTAACAGGAAAAACTGGGGAAATATATGTCACATCTGTATTTTACTTTTGAATCCTCATGCAAAATAATAGAACTATTTTGAAAGTTAAATGTTTGTTCTTGAGTAAATAATGTACAATTCTCACCTTTTTCTATCTTTTATATTTTAATTTAGCTTAGTATATTTAATTATTCCAACACTTTTTCTCTTTTGTACTAAATAAAGTGGAGAAAATTATATTTATTTCTCTTTTCTTTAGCTTTTGACCACTTGTCTAAACTCATTTTAATTTGACTTCTCTGTGTTTCCATTTTCCTATAACTTCAGAATTTCTCATCTTATATTTCAGTATCTGAGAAGGAAATCATTACAAAGAACAAAATGCACCTATCTGAAAGCTCATTTTGAAACTTAAACAATTTAGTTATCTAAATATATTAGAAGACATATCTGGAAGTTGACATGTGTTTTAGAAAATTCTAAGCTTCTCCTCTTGGAAAAGAAAGGAAGCAACTTGATATGGAGTTTTCAGTTATTTTTTCTGTTTTGCATTTCCAGAGTGGACAGGGTGGAGGATGACATTGTTTCTTAACCCTAAATGTCCTGTCTTTGTCAGTGACACCCAGCTTGGAACTACAAGTTGGAGTTGGCTTTAGATTGTGTCATGACATTGTGTCCTGGGATTCCTCTCCCCAGGCCCTCACTCACTGTGAATTTTATTTCCTCCCCCTGAGCCATGAAGAGAATGAAGTAGGTTGTGATCAGAAGCTGTGGCTATGTTATGATGTGGAAACAATGGGTCTGCCTCCTAAATGGACAGGAAAGAATGGGTGATGTCAAGGCAACTGTATTCTCATCAAAGAGAAGCTTCCCAGGATAAATCTGTATGCTCCAGTTAAAGATATTTATTGTGTCAGGTTGGATACTTTAATTTGTCTTCTTGTATCCCTGTTTTTCAATATACTAAATTAGGCTGCTCTAATGCAATTCTTACTTCATAGGGTAGTACTGAGGGAGAATGAGGTAACTAACCAGTACAAACCCCATTTGGCTAAGGAAGGTGCTCTGTACCACAAGGTGTTATTATAATTAATTCATCACTGGGCCAGGGATTTAGCTCAGTGCTTCCGGTGCCTGCTTTGCAAGTGCAAGGTCCCAAGTTTGATCCCTGTTACCAAAGAAAAAAAATTAATTTGTCATTGTCCAGAAGGGAAAATGAAGCCTTCCCCCCACACACTTTTACTCCAGGGTGGTCTTGCACCGTGACATTACCCTCCAAGCAGGATTCTTTCCTGCAGGGAAGAGGCTACATAAATGAAGGATGTCTTCAAACAACAAATGATCATTAATAAAAGGTGCTTTATAGATTGCTGTCCTGGCTGGGCATCACATAGCCCTGTAATAACAGAGCAGTCATTCCTCTAGTGCATCATGGATAGCTGAGGTATCACACAGTACTCTTGATTCTGATTTACACTAATTTTAGAAGCAAAAGAAAAAAGGCAAAATACCCAAATATGAGGAAATATTTTGGGGAAGGAAATTACTTAACCAGATTTGTAGGGCTTAACTCCCTCCTGTATCAACCCAGTCAATCAAGAGTTCTCATACCTTGAGGTGTATCTTTGCATGCTGAGTTTTTGATACAGTGTGAACACTAAAATTTTATAAATTAAATGAATTATTTTACTGTAGCATGCTCTCTTCAATATCAGCCATTCTCACCATCCTCTCCTTCTTTACCAATATCTATTCTCCTCCTTACATTTTGACTGCCCTCCCTTACCTGTAACTTCCACATCACCCACCTCTCCAATCTCATGCACTTGAGTCTGTGTCTGGCCATAACCCATGTGGCTCTGTGGAGCGATCCTCACACCCTATGGAAGTGTCTGCTCCAGCTGCTGATTGGAGATCATGGAAAATGTTCTTTAGAAATAATTATTTATAGAGTAGTGTCCTAAATGGTTGCAAATGTGTTAAATTTTGCTTCATCTGTAATTGGAAATCATAAGCTGTAAGTCTGTGTCTAATGATCAGTAGTGAGTAGATATCAAGTTAGTAATGCACTTATTAGGTGGTTTTAGTGCATGGAAAGTCTTCAGTTATTATCTTCACTGATCTCCTGCTTCCCAAACAAGATCATTTTTTTCTTTAAATTGTTCTCCTTGGATAAATAAAGTACGAGAAATTTCAGTTTCCCTAATGCAATGTCTTAATATACTCACGTGAAGGATTTTAAAGCATGTATGGCTTGTATTTTTCTCCATTGCTATTTATTTCTTTCTCCTTTCCTTTTTTCTTTTCCCCTGGGCCCTTCCCTTCATTTTATCTTACTTCACTTTCCTTTCTGTTTCTCCTGTCTCCTTGTTTTCCCAATGCATTTGATAGATGAATAATTCTGAAAAGCACTAAATGTTTGTAAGTTTTAAATGGTATATTTTAAATACAATTTTCTCTAACCAAAATAAGCCACTGACTTGGAAGAGAAGGCCTCTAGCCATCACAGCACTATTTATTACTCCAGAGGGATCCCAGGCTAGATAAGAAGTTTCTGTGATGAAATATCAAGAAACAGTTCCAGTCTTTCCCTTGGAAAAGTGTGCAGCTCTGTCTGGCCAGAGGGAATGGCCTCCACTGTGGCAGAAGGCTATGCAAGTGAACCTGGATTAACTGATACCCCAGAGGTCACTACTGGGGATCGTGGAAATCCACTATTAATCAGCTTCGCTTGGCTGTGGCCTCACCTCCCTCCCCAGGTATTTACAACACTTTCATCCCGCTGCTACCTTACTGTAGCATGTGCTAGGCTGCTCTGAGGTAGAATCTTAGATTTTTATGTGATCAGAGAAGGGATTACCCAAATGTCTGGGCATTTTCTTTGGCCATCACCCTGTAACTTTGGGAAGGCCACCTGGAGTCACTTTACCTGAGAAGAGCTATGTCGGTGATCTCTTTTGGATTGAGGATGATGAATACAGGTATTCACTTTTTTGCAAGCAGATTGAAAAGGGGATGGATTTGCTGAAAACACAGGGATAAGAGGAGACTGGTGATGGTTTTCAGGTGCATGAATGAGCTTGCAGAAGGGGAAAAATGCATGTGGGAGCTAAAGGTTAGAAGAGGCTGCTCAGCATTCATTATGAGGACTCTTCAGATGCTGCTGGGCAGGGTGCAGGGAGTATAATATTAATGCAGCAGCATGGATTGCTGCCTTTTGAATATTGCTAAGACAGGAATGCATTGTGTATGTAGTCATGTGTGGGTCAGATTTCCCTGCGTGGTTGGGAAGAAATGAAAGTGCTGAGTATGATCTTTTCTGTTTCTGTTATTTTCTAACCACCCACCTCTTTTTTTATTTCTTCATAAGATGCACACATGTGCTTGTGATGATTTGTTCATAACCAGCTATATTCCATTCATAAATCCACTGGGTGCCAGCCTAGCATGCTGCATGAGAGGCTATCAGGCTGAGCAACTAAAGCAGGACGTGGTGCTGTCTCCTGTTGGACACCTAGCACCTAGGGTGGAATATCGAACACATTGTGTGTGGGGCTCTTGGTCTCTGCTTCTCACTTTGTCCCATCACTGCTGGTTGTGAATAAACTGCCTCTGGTGACCCCTATTTCCTTCCCTATGCCATCAGTGGGGTGGAATAAATGGGCCACATGTATGCCAGATGCTTTGGCTTCCATTGATACCACCCATGCCAACCCTGCTGTTGGGAGAGAGTAGCAGCCCGCTTCTGGTGGGGGCAGCTGGCAGCTTCACTCAGTGCTCCAGGAGCCCAAGTGTACTTTTTTTCTGGTTCATTGTTGGTATTTTTTGTTGGTACTGGGGGTTGAATCCCAGGTCCATTGTTGGTATCTTTGACAATATTTGTTTTAAATATGTTGGCATCCTAGATTATCTTCCTATGGAACAAATTCTTGGTTTAGTGGGTGTTCAATAACTGCCACCCACACATCATTACAGCATTAATTTTTGAAATAAGAGCCTCTCCTATCTTCTTTATTTTGTACTGTGGAATTTCTAAATTGACTGTGAGAGTGAGCAGGGATTGTAAAAAGCTTAACTTTTGAGTAACTTTAATTAAAAATTATAATGCACACTGTGAATACATTAAATGACTTCAACGTGAAGAACGAAATTAGTGTTAAGAAAATATGTAGGCTTACATATCTGAAATATATATATATACATACACGCAATAAGGAGATTGCAAATATGTCACATTTCTTATTTAAAAATACAATGAAACCATCACCCATGAATATGAATCTAGATGTCCCTTATATTCACTACCATTTGGAATTCTATTATGTGCTAAAACTTAATTTAGTATGACTTCAATTAGCAAATCCTTCAATTACCTCTGCTCCATTATTACTGGAAATAGCACCAATATGAATTGTTTTACAGTAAGTTGACCACTCATTTGACCATCTCCATACTACAGTTTCTGAGGAGTAGAAATTTACGATTTTCACACCCTTAACAGTGAATAGGTAGTCTCTCAAAAATCAAAGTCATTCTCATTCAAAGCAGCAATGTGTGTGAGTCCTCCCTGCACCCCAGTGTTCACACCACCCAGCCTCTGCTAGAGGTTCAAGTTGAATGGGGTTGGCTGAAATCTCATTTCTACGGGGCAGCCTCTCCTCCCTGATCTTTGGGCTTTGCAGCAGAAGGAAAAGAGACCAGTGCTCAGTTTCTAGTTCTTCTTTTTTGTGAACTTTGTTCACAACCTAGTTACCCCATAACCAAGTGGCTTAATTTTAAGCCACAGGAAAAAAAATTCTCAAATTTATATGTATTAACCTCACTGATTGGCAAGTAAATTTTATTGCTGTTTGCCATGGTAGATCTGTTTTCTATGGCAATTTTATTTTGGATTAAAATGCACATAAAGCTTTCATATTTGTCTTCAGTACATTTTATATAAAAACATAGTAATACTTTAGGTCATACTACTAGCAAGGTATCATGTTAAGAAAAATAACATATCCACAATTTCCTTTGTATTGACTATACATGTTTTAAGATCCTTCATTTATTTATTGAGCAAATATTTACCATGTGCCAGTCAAACCTTTAGATGGCAGGGTACCCAGTTCATCAAATAGGCCCCTGTCTTGACTATGTGAGAATTAAGAGACAAATGCTAAGCTAAGTAGGGACACAGTGTGCCAGGTGGGGTTAGGAGATGGGCAGGAGTGTGAGGCCATCAAGTAGGGTGGGACTAAGGCCCCTCTGAGCAGGGGACTTTGCACAAAGCCCTGAGGAACATGAGGCCATGACCTTGCCCAGACATGGGCACTGGCTAGGTGAGCTGTGGAGATGGAGGCCATGGGCTGGGGTCCCTCGAGAGGGGACAGAGGGCAGGAGATTGCTGCTGTACAAGGCACTGAACCAACAGACTGGAAGAGGCAAAGGGTCCAGAGCCTGATGGGTCCTGAGGTGGAGAGCAGCGTCGTACATGCAGTGCAGGCTCCAGCATCAGTGTAACTTCCATGCTGAGAGGAGACTAGAGGGACAGATGGTAAAGAAGAGAGGTCACAGACAGCTCCCAGAAGACCGGGAGGACACAGTGCTGGACTAGACCAGGTTGCTAGGCATGAGTGTGTTCAGAAGTGCTCCTGCTTCATTTGAAGAGGTTTATTACTTTTGGAAAAATGTTTTGATTCTCTTAATAAACTATGTGATGTAATCTCTCACTCTTAGTATGGATTAGCTTCATTAAGTTTTTAAATCTAAAATAGAATTTTTTTTATATTCACAGACATGTATAAAATGTATCTTAGATAATATTTATTTCCACTTGTCTGGGGGAGGTGGAGGAGAACTTGAATGAATTTGTGGGAGGTGGGGTCTCACCTCGAGGCCCTCAGTGCTGAGCACAGGGTTCTGGGGCAACTAGAGTAGGAGGCAGCCTGAAGTCCTGCACAGTAATCAGGACGAGCAACCAGCAGAGTTTGCAGTGAGACTTTATAATGCTGATACCAGAATCTCGCTTCCATATCCAATATTGATTGTGTTTTACTGATTCTGTTAGCAACTTTTTCATTGTCATTAAAATTCTTAGATTCTGTAAAGCTCAGTATGACTTTGGCGTGGTAAAGGACAAGCATCCAGATTCCAATCTCAGATAAATGATGATTTTTGTTAGTGTAAGTGTTTCACAAACATGTGAAAATAAATTTTAAATGTTTATCTGACAGGAAAGATTACTCAGCCTCCTGTATTTTCATTTACTACCTCAGGGGATCCTAGTTCCTGGGTCAAAGGCCCTGGTTCTATGACCAGAGAAACAGTAAACTCACAGCATAGGCCCAGGCTTGCCCCTGGATTGGACTCTGATTCTGACATATACAGACATTTGATGCCAAGTCACAAAGGCCTGGGACTGTAGGAGGAGGAGAACATTTTATCACAAGTATGTTTGTTTTCCTTTTTGCTTTTTAATAAATCTTTAATCCATCTGGTAAGAGGAAGAGGTGAAAATCCCTTTGCACCTGCAGCCAGTTGCTATCTCGCTCCTTTACCTGCTCTCCATAGCTCTTTGGTCCAGGGCTAAGTCCTGACCTCACTGCAGGTGAACATCAGCAGACATCTGTATGGTTAATGGTTAATTCCTTGCTCCTATTCTCTCTTGGTGACATGGATCCAACATGCTAACATTTTTTTACCTCCTTCACCTGTTCCCCAAACCCACAGTACTAGTGAGGAGCAATAAGGAAATCAGTCTGGCATACTCTAAACTGTGCCACTATGAACATGGGGTCACATATATCACTGTGGTATGATTCTTTTAATTCTTTGGGGAAGATCCCCAGCAGGGGAATAGCTGGGTCAAACGGGACCTCCAGCCCTAGTTCTTTGAGGTATCTCCATACTGATCTCCACAGTGGCTGCACCAGTCTACACTCCCACCAGCAGTGGAGAAGGGTTCCTTTCTCCCCACAACCCTGCCAGCGTTTGTGATTGGATGATTTCTTGATAGCAGCCATTCTTTGTGGTGTGAGGTGGAATCTCAGTGTTGTTTTCATCTGCATCTCTTGA
>NW_004624791.1:65471-105778 GCF_000247695.1 Heterocephalus glaber
AGAAAACAATCCAAAAATTCATTTGGAACAAGAAGAGACCCAGAATAGCAAAAGCAATTCTAGGTAACAGAGACAGGGCAGGGGGTATTACAACCCCCAACTTGAAACTATACTGTGATAAAAACAGCATGGTACTGGCAAAAAAAAACAGACCTAAAGACCAGTGTAACAGATTTGATTATTTTCTTTAATTCTCTTTTTCTTAGGATTCATAGTTCTTTATCCTCAGCTCTTACTTGTCCATGAGTTCTCTCAAATTCATATACAAAGCAAAACTCTCTGCATCCATTCTCCTGTTATCTGCCATTCTTTCAATTTTATATACAGACCTCAGAAGTTTTTTCTGGCTCTATTCTGTCATCCCTTGGACAAAATCTGTCCTAATACACTGCTGTGTCTCTCTTCAGGATACCTATTAGCGTGTTCTATTGTCCCCATTTGCTTTGCCATTATCCTTGTCCTGGAATAAATTACTTTAACATACTCTTACATGGTCTTCTTGCTTTTCACACTCCCTTAATTCTATTGATTCTGATGGTGGTGCATGTATGTAATCCCAGCACTCAGGAAGCTGAGGCAGGAGGATTGCCTCAAGTTTGAGACCAGCCTGGGCTAAATAGTAAATTCAAGTCCAGCCTGAACTATACAGGGGACCCTGTCTCAAAAAAGCCCATATATATAGACACACACACACCCTAGCTAAAAGCAGCCAGCAGTACCAATACCACAGCTAGATCATTGGGCTACCTTGAAATTTCTTCCATCAATAAATTAGTCCACAGCCCTTAATCTCAACCTCCTGAAAAGTCTCAAGGTATGGGCAAAATGTAGACAAATTTTCTGCCACATTGTAACATGGATGGTCTTTGGTCCAACTGCTAATGGAGTCCTTGTTCCCAACTGAAACTTCCTCAGTCTTGCCTTTATTGTCCATATTTCTATCAGCATTCAGACCTTCTGAGCTCTGACCAGAATTGCCGATCAAGCTCTGCTTGTAACATTCTAGGGCTTTTCCAGCCTACATCTTCAAATTTTTCTACACTCCTCCTACCACCAGTTCCAAAGGCTTTTGAACCAAATGGTCAGCTACAGTGACAATAACCTTGTTCTCAATACCAAGGAGGAGAAGTTTAATTTGGCTCACAGTTTCAGAGGATTCAGTCCAAGGGCAGCTGACTCCAAGGTAGGGATATCACAGCAGAAGGGCACGGTGAAGCAAAGCTATTTAATTCACAGTGGCAGGAAAGAAGAGCAGGGAAACACTGCCAGAGAGGAAGGGGCTAGGAACTAGATATAGGCCCAAAGGCTACACCTCCATGACCTACTCAGATACATCCAAAATTGTGCTTTACAAATCCCATAGGGGGCCCCCAAGCCAATCAAGTTTACAAATAAGCTTAACCATCACAGGTATCAAATGAACAGTGCAGATTGCTAAAGCCAGAAAAAAAATTCTATGGATGATATAATCACAATATTAGAGGTAATTAGAGAAAGAGGGGATATGAGCAGAGAGACAAGAGAGAAAGATATTCTATAGAGACAGAAGCATGAGCAAAGACCAGAAACTCTCATAGCATTTTCAAGAAACATAGGAGGGTCAGGCTGATGAATACAGAGGGGAAGATAAGCCATGTGGACCAATAAAAGAGTAAAGAAGAAGGAAGTTAACTAGTGTGGCAAAAAGTGACAGAGTCCCATTAGTCTAAATCATGGAGTGTAAAAGAGGGCCAGAAGATAAAGTTAGAAATTTGGATGGAAAATCAGAGTTCATAGGGAGCCACTGAAGGCTTTGGAACAACTAAAGGAAGCCACCAAAGCCCTCTTTGGGGGCTCTGAGGAAAAGAACTAACCTCCATGAGCTAACACAGTACCAAAACATCAGAAGTACTAAATCATGCTCATGGGTTGATTGATTTGTCAATGAGAAAAGTGATCCTCAGAAGAAGAGCTAAGACAGGACTAAGGAGCATTATGACAGAAACAGAAGACTGCATTAGAAATGTCACTGACAAAAAGGAGCTTGGCTAGGCCACATTCCTTTTTATACCCATGACTATTCTGCAGGCAGAGCAAAAGCTTGTGGGTGGGAACATGCATAGTCCTAATAATACTATTATATCTTTAAAATAATAACAGGCACAATAGTTTACATCCACTGTGTGCTTTTGATGTGTCATATACTGTACTAAGTGCTTTCTCTGGGTTGAAATGCTAGCTGTTAAAATATTGAAATATTAGGTTACACACTAGCAAATAAATGATACTCTAAGCATCCTTAGCAAGTCCCACAGTCCTCCCATCATACAACTCTCTTTGTACCCTGCCCCCAAGAACTAAAAGCACAAAAGAGAGTCCCTGGGAAGTCTCTCCAGTGTTATGATCTGCTCCTCTTCTGATTGGTCAATGACCTCATTCAATAATTTGGAAATTGCTCCTGTATTTCATGTCTTGAGCAACTTAATTTTTACATTATTCTTATATTCTGGAAGAGGAGACTAAGGCTCAAAGAGGGTAGAGATTTGATTAAGGCCACAGCTAACGAGTGACAAGTACAGATTCTCTCTGACTAAAGTTTGAGCTATTGATCCTGCAAGAAGAATAGATTTTACATCGGAGATTGTAGGGCATATGGTTGAATAGACTGGCCACACTAAATAAATCAACAAGGGAAATATGATTTACAGAAACTTCCTGTTTTAATAAGTCAGAGAACTCTGTTAAGAATGTCAATTCTCTTAGTCCACAATCCATACAAAATGCTGAGCAAAATGCTGAGGTTATGCATAGAGTTAATATTTCCTTTGGTGATGACATTTAGGGTGAACTGTTACCATCTTCATCTAACAGAAAAGTCCAAATTCTTTCTTCCATCCTTAAGTCTATACCTGATCCCATCCCAGATGTTATGGTTATTTGCCTCTAGCTTCCAAAACAAAAGCAAATGACAATGCCATCTGTTACAGTTCACCATGTGAGAAAGCTGTCAGCCTCCCTCATTGTCTCTGCTCTTCAAGTTAAAAGCTAGGAAAATAGAAGTTTATTTAGTATGAACCCCTGTTCTTCATCTGGTCATAAAAGGAGGGTCAGAAAATAGGATCTTGTTTAGGTTGCCATAATATATGACTAAGAATTTAACCAAGAAGTTAGAAAATGAACAAAAAAACCTAAGGAATTTAGGAAATGCTTAATACAGAAAAAAAGCAAAAATTAAGGAATTGAAAAACAAACTGATAGATAAATCCAACAAAAGTTTATACGAAGAAAAATATACAACATGTATAAATATGTAGGAAGGGGCCAGGGATTTAGCTCAGTGGTTCCAGCACCTGCCTTGCAAGCACAAGGTCCCGAGTTCCATCCCCAGTACAAAAAAAAGTAGAAAGATACATTTTTTCATTGTCTTAAAAGGGCAATATCAAAAAATGTCCAATAGGTTCTATGCGCATTTCAAAGGACCCCAAAATGCACTAGAGAAAATGTGACATTCACTCTTGTTTTCTCAGATAGATGATAAAATATATGCATAGAGACATATCCAGAAGATATTTATCAAAATTTTAAATGATTTTATCTCTGGGTGACAGAATTTGGAATAATTTTTCTTTCTTCTTTAAACTTTTCTATATTTCTTGGATTGTTTACAATGAGCATTTATCATTTTTTATTGTCAGGATAAAAACTCTAAAACCATTTTCATTTTTCTGTCACAAACATGATTGAATGTGAAATATGATAATACATGAAAAAGATACTAAAAATGTGAAACAAACCAGTCATATTCACTTTCTGAGAACATGAGCATCACACATTTTGTGTCACAATGGACAGTAAAAAGATCTCCTAAAATAATCTCTCAGACTGTGTCCAGCACATGGTCATTGTTATTTCACAGTGAGTCTATTCCAGTGAATGGGTGAGTGCAAGGGTGTGCAAAAGGAATGAAGAGGTGACCTTATCTCAGAGGCTGTGCTGCTACAGCTCCTAGTGGACCTTCACGTGGATGTCACCATGCTAACACCTAAAACAAAGCCTCATGATCACAATTCATCTTAAATAAGACAAGTCTCCCAGAGGATCTAGCAAAGGATCTTCAATATCTGCAAAGGCCAATACGTTAAAGGCTTGATCCCTTGAATGGTTATATTGGGAGGTGTTGAAGCCTTTAATAGGTGAGTCCCAGGAGCCTTTTCAGTCCCTGGGGGCCTGAACTTGCAGGGGATTTGGGGACTCTAGTCCCTTCCTTTCTTCTTTGCTTCCCTTCAGTGAAGTGAACAGTTTTCTCCACCACACACTGCAGCCTTGATGTGCTTCCTTGCTATAGACCCAAAATCAACAAACCAACTGATTGTATGCTGGGACCTCCCAAAGTATGGGCCAAAATAAACCTTTTCTCTTTACAAGTTGACTGTCTCAGGTATTTCCATATATATGGAAAGCTGACTAACACAAAGTCCTATAAAATTGAAGACCAGTGGGTAAATCTAAGAAAATCTGAACTACTTTTAAATTAACATGCAGACTTGGGAAAAACATTCCATCTCAGGTTTTTAAATGTGTCTTTCTAGTCATTAATGGAAAATGTTCAAGGCAAGTACCTGTAAGTTGGTGTGCATAAATCCCTTCTTTATGTGGGACCACGAAAATGGACATGTGACCGAGACCTGACCAGTCATGCATCCAATACAGGGATTGGTACAAGAAGCAGGCGAGTGTCCAAAATAGGACCCACCAGGATCCCCCCGTGAGAGTGAACATGGAGGTGAAGAACTAAGGACCATGTATATCTGTAGCTACTGCAGCCTATCTTGCCACCACTTGGAGAACAAGTGCCTGGGAGTGACACAGAGGGAAAGCAAACAGAGTTGAGAAATATGGAGAGACAAGATCCTCATGATTCCAAATTTATTAACTTTCAAATCCAGTTTTTTCCAGTTTGAGTTGTGTTCCCTTCATTTGTAACTGGCAGAGTTTAATAATTATTAGCTATTAATTTCTGGATCCTCAGATGTTCCCTCAAATTCAGATTGAAAGCATATCTACTTAATAATAGATTCTTTGCTCCTAACAGGAATCATCTTTTCTTCTTATGTTTAGTTCCTATCCTGATATATGTGTTTTGAATGAGTGAGTAAATTATAAAAACACACTAAAAACACCCTCGGGTCAATTTGATCAATGATGATAAGCAATGTGTTCTTTAATTAAGTGATTCAACTTATAAAAGTAATCCTGATAACTCCTTCAAGATACAGCGTAGGTAAAGAAATGACAGTTTGTGAAACCAATGAGTAGAAAAAGCTGAATAGCTTCCCAGAATCCTAGTTTTTAAGAGTTTTAGATGAAGAAATGGGAGAGGGCAGGAGGTGAGATCAAGGGCCAAGGCCCCAATAAAGCCAAAGCAAGCAAAATCAAAAGGCAATTCTGGCCAGGAGGCTTGACAAAGTTCTCTAATTTCGGTTCAGGAATAGCAAGCCGGCAGTTCTGGAATTGAATTGGGCCCACAGAAATATGTTGTTTTGTCTGCACTGTTTCTCTAAAGTTCTTTCAGAACTTTTCATTTGAATGTCATGAGCTGGGAATAATACTGGCTGCAGCAGGTACTATTCTAAGTGCTTTGCATATTTGAATCCATTAATCCTCTACAGAACATTTGCTGAGTGCTTACAATATGCCAAGCACTATTTCAAGCACTTCATGTGTATTAACTCATAAGATGCTTTAACAACCCTCTCTCCACATTATCTGTGAGAAAACTAAGGCAGAGAAGATTAGTGATTTTCCTGACTGCAATCAAGCAGCTAGTAATAGTAAAGCCAGTATTTAAATGGAGGCAATCTGAGCCCAAGATTGGCCAGTGAGCCACAGTGATGATGATGCTGCCTCTTCACTTCTTATACTCCACTAACTCCACACTTGGATATTTCCTGCTCAGCCCTTGTCAGGATTGAAGTTTGGGAGCCAGGGTCAGCACCGTGGTGTCACTGAGTCATTGACCCGAGAGTATAACAAAGCAGCCTTCTTAGAGGCAACGGGTAACAGATCCTCCCCACAATGAGCAGAACACAGTATATCCATGGCTGGGGATAACAGCAGTAGAGATTCAGTCACTTCTGTCACTGACCTCTCACACCTTATAGTTCTTCAAGAGTCACCATCCTATGGGACACTTAAAATATGTTAAGTCTTGCACAAGCAACAAGAGAAAAATAAGTGAGGCTTCATCAAAATTAAGGATACTATTAAAAATACTATTAAAAGAATGAAAAAAAATAATACACAGAATGGAAGAAAATTCTATAACTGATGAGATTAATATAAAGAATGTGTAAAGAGCTCCTGAAATTCAACAGCAATAGCAACAAGAAGAAATAATCCAGTTCAAAATGAGCAAAAGACCTGAACAAACATTTCTTCCCAGAGGATATACAAATGGCCAATAAGCACATGAAAAGATGCTTAACATCACTAGTTGTGTTAGCCAGCTGTCCTGTCTCTAAGACACAATACTCAACACCCAAAACGTGGAGGAGAGGTTTAATTTAGCTCACAGTTTCAGGGGATTCAGTCCACTTTTGGCTGGCTACAGGTAGAAGGGCAAGGCAGAGCAAAACTGCTTAGGTTATCCAGGCCAGGAAGCAGAGCAGGAGAACAGCCCAGACAGGATGAGGTCAGGGAATATGTATAGTACCCAAGGTCTCATCTTTATAACCAGAGAGAGAGAGAGAGAGAGAGGAAAAGAGAGAGAAATGTGCTCCACCGGTCATTTGATATAATCAAGCTTAACCATTACATCCTACTTCTTGTCAACTTGACACATATACACATCTGCTTAAACCATACTTACTCACCACACAATATCAGTTAATAATTCCACCTAACATGATACAATTATCTTGCATATTACCAAAAACACAATAATTCCTTTCAGAAAATTTCAGCAGTTCTAGCATTTTTCCAATGTCAAAGTCAAAGTCTCTTCTCAGACTCAAAGCAAACTCTTAGCTGTGAACCTCTACAAAAATTACAAACACATTTCATAATTCCAAGGTACAATGGCACAGAGGAAACACTCGCATTCCAAAAGAGAAGAATAAGGGGATAGAAAAGAGCTGGGCAAAAATAAGATCAAAACAGAGTAGGGCAAACATTAAGTCCTGTGGGTCCATATCTGGCATGCAAGGTACATGGCGCTGAGATGTGAGTTTCAGACGGCTTTGGCAACCTCACCATTATGGTCTTTCTAGTTGCAACCTATGTGGCCCCTTTTTTGGGCTGTCTCTGACCACAGCTTGTAGCTCTCCTCAGTAGACATTATGCATTCCTGGCATCTCCAACTTCCTGGGGTCTCCATTGCACCTTCAACTTTATTCCCACAATTTTACTCACTGTATCTCAGGAGCTCCTGGCCTGGCCTCCCAGGCTTTCCTCTGAAGTCTGGATGGAAGCCTACCTGACTCCTCAATTCTTGAATTATGTGTGTTACTAAAACTAGCATTGTGTAGATAATCCCAAGCTCTGCCATC
Organism: Heterocephalus glaber; assembly: GCF_000247695.1. Next base: position 72,998 of record NW_004624791.1, read on the forward strand.
AGCCTGAACAGTAGCCAAGTCCCCATAGACCATGGCAGTGCTCATAGTCATATTATGCACAATGGCTAAAAGGTAGCAATAAATCAAATGTCCATCAACAGATGCAAGGAGAAACAAAATATGACAACCCCATACTATTGAGTATCATTCAGCCTTAAAAAGGAATGAAATTCTGAAACATGCTCCAACATGGTTAAGTGAAAGACGCCAAAAACAAAAGGACAAATATTGTTTGACTCCACTTACATGAGGTATGCAGAATAGTCAAAATAATAGAGACAAGAAAGTAAAATAGAGGTAACCTATCTCCTATGGCTAGGAGGAGAGAATGGGGAATTATTATTTATGGGTACAGAGTTTCTGTTTGAGATGATGAAAAAGTTCTGGAAATGATTAATGACAGTTGTGTAACATTGTAAATATATTTACTGCCACTGAATTGTATACTTTAAAGTAACCAAAATGGCAAATTTGTTATATGTATTTTACTATAATAAAAAAAATATGCCTACAAGAGGTAACAAAGTTATACAGAAAGCTAAATCCTTGCCTATTCAAAATCAAATGCTAAAGCTGGAAATGGATTAGGGAAATGGGGAGAAAAGAGTCTTTCAAGTCAGCCAAAAGAATAGGAAAAAAATAATTAGGCAGCAAATACTTATCAAAAAAACAAAGAGGATAAATCAAGCTGAGCACGATGGGGCATGCCTATAGTCCTAGCCTTTACCTAGAAGGCACAAAGTCCTGGGTTCAAAAAAAAAGTCTAGTACAAAAGAAAAGAAAGGAAATCTGCAGAAGACCTGTAAAAAGCTTCTCAAAGGGCTGAGGATTTAGCTCAGTGGTTCTGCCACCTACCTCAAAAACGCAAGGACCCAAGTTTGATCCCCAGTACCAAAAAAAAAAAGCCTGAGAAAAATTTTCAGAAAGAATTAAATATAACAATACTTACCAATTAGATACTTGTTTCCAGAGATATATGTCAAGATAATAAAATAACTGTCCAAAATCTCAGCTACTGAGTGAAGTTCAAGGTGCCCTCATTTGATGTGAGTTTGACTGAAGAATAGAGTTCCCAAATTTTAATCACAGCCCAAATTTATTAGGGGCACCTACAGTGTCCTTGGGAGCTTTCAATCCTTTCCAATGAAATGACACAAAAATTTTAAAATGCAAGTCTCCCATTAAACTGTCAATTAGAGACTAGCATATTTTAAATAAAATGAGCTGCAAACTCCACAATTACAAAGCAAGGTCGTAAGGTTATAAATTCCTCCGCAGCTCTCTGTCTCTTCAATTGGAGCATTTTAGATTCTCCCAGACTTTTAAATTGATCCACATTAGGTTAATGAGGGGTATGGGAGTCATTACGTGACATGAATATTTGTTTATTGAGAAGGAAACTAGATTCATTCCCATCGTGGCCATTAAGATGCTGGGTGACTTTGGTCAAGTCACTCAACATCTCTGCAAACTAGTTTGCTTTTGTGAAATAAAGACAGAATGGCCTCTGAAGTCTCTTTTTTTTTTTTTTTTTTGGTATCAGGAATTGAACTCAGGACCTTGTGCTTTCGAGGCAGGCAGGAGAACCACTGAGCTAAATCCCTGGCCCCCGAAGTCTTTTTAACTCTCTTTGAAATCTAAAATTTTATTCTGTCTTTTCTTTCAATGACAGCTTTTTGCTTCTTTTTACCAAATGTGTCAGTGCCCAAATTGAAAGATGTGGTTTCATAAACCTCTTGTAAACCAACTGTGATGTTCATCCAGTCCCCTCAAATTCTGCCCCCCACCCTCATCTTTTTTGTGGCACTCGTGATTGAGCCCAAAGCCTTCCCACTGAGCTACATCCCCAGCCCTTTATTTTACTTTTTTTTATTAGTACATGTTTGCAATACATGCCATTTACAGTCATCTTTTAGAGTGGGTACATTTACATAATACAACTTGTTTCTTTTTTTAACCCTCTTCCCCTTCCCTCCCACCTACCTCCCACCTCTAAACTCCCTTTCCCCATTTTCATTCTTGTTTATATTATTAATATTAGCCTGTGATTGCAACATATGTTTAGATTCACTGAGATTATTAGATTTCTGTACTTGGCATATCTTTATTCTACTTATTTCTCCTTCCACTCCCCCTCGCCCCTTCTCCTTGGTCTCTTGGACCATTTCTCATTTGCAAGAGATCTAGCCCTTTGTCTCTTTCTATCCATTCTTTATTGGGTTTTTTATCTGTACTTGCCTTACTCAAATGAGAGATACTATACAGTATTTAAGCTTGTGTGTTTGATTTATTTCACTCAACATTATATTTTCCAGGTGCATCCATTTTCCTACAAATGTCTCAAATTTGTCCTTCTTTATAGCCCTGTAGTATTCCATTATGTATGGATACCACATTTTCTTTATCCAATCACCTGTTAATGGGTATACCAGTTGTCCTTTATTTTTTATTTTGAGATAGGATCTCACTAAGTCATCAAGTTGTCCAGACTGGGCTAGAACTTGCAATCTTCCTGCCTCAGCTGCTCACAGGGCTGGGATTACAGGAGTGCACCACACACAGGCTTTACTATCTTCTTGTGCCCCAGCTGCCCACACCCAAGGATGTCTAGAGAAACTCTGAACCATCCTCTTTTTTTTATATATACATGTCATTTTGGTCCAGGAAGGATTTAAGATAGTCTAATTTCACTTCTAAAAAAACCCCAAAATTCTCTTGCAGATACATTGTGCATAATCTTTAGATCAAATTCATTTTTTAAAAAATCCATGCTTAACAATGTTTACTTGGTTTTTTCTCCATTAAAGCATAACAGTGGCATATGTATAAGGAAGGATGCTAAATGCACGCAGACCGGGTGTGGATGAGCTCCAGCTAACTGCCACCCTTCCTCTCCTGGCTGGATGGCTGAGCACCAAAATGCATTCCAGAGCTCTTCTCTCTCCCTTTTCTCTCTTCTCTCTCATCTCATTTGAGAATGAATTCATTTGTGTTTCAAGTCAACTCATTTAGGAAAACCTAGATCCCATCAACAACAGCTTGGAAATAGAATAGTGAGTAGAAAGGCAAGAAAGACAACCTAAAAAATAAAATAATCCTTCTTCAGTGTAAGTCCACAAAAGAAGTTCTGGCTCTCAGCATGCAGCCAGTCTATGCAAGGAAGGTAAAGAATATTCTACTCTTTTCTACCAAATAGTTTCATAACATATATTTATCTTTGGTTGAGAGACACACAGAATCTCAGAAGTTGGGAGAAATACCTCAGAGTAGCCATTATTAAAATAGAGAAGAATAGAAAGGCAAGACAGAAGCCCTACAAATGAAAATAATGTTTCCTTTGCCTAAGTCAGGAGAGGACAATCTGGCTCTCAAGAGGCCTTTCCACCTAGGAGCATGGAGAAGGTGAGGTACAACTCCTGAGCAAATGAAAAAAGGAACAAGGCTCTCTGGCAGGTGAAAGAAGAAAGGAAAGCATCAGAATGAGCCCACCTTCTAGAAAATTCTAGTTTTAACTGTAGGAAGAGCTACACATGGGAGAGAGAACAGTGCAAGTTGCTGATGCATAACCAAGAGATCAAGCAGCCTGAGGAATGAGCCTGAGGAGCTGATGGCATAAAGTAGATGCACAAGTAAAATCATGATATAACCGAGCACACAGGCTCACAGACCATCGCAGATAAGAAGACTGTGAAACTAAGTCTTTGCATGAGAACCCACAAGTTGCTCTTATGAAAAATCGCACCCCAGAATCCTTCTCCAGCCAGGTCAGATGGGTGACTTACACAGTCCACAGGAGAAAGACATTTCAACAAAGAGAAAGGAGTGGCCTAAAAATCCAACTCCTGGGACCCATGAGTACAGAAGTCTTATACTCTAGAGAGGGAGATGGAGAGAAGCTGAGATGAAAGGACTCACCAGCTGGCTGTTTGGAGTGTGGACAGGCAGACACAGAACAGGTAGGGGAGCACAGAGATACCAGAAGCAGGAGGCCTGGAGCTACTGGATGCTGGGCTGAGGTAACACAGAAAGTAAAGGCAAGGTGTCAGAGCATCCTGGAATCACAGACTTGAAGTTAGGAGCTTAATGTCCCAAGGAGTCTACAATGCTCAGCTAATGCCAGCAAATGGATCCATGACTATCCCGTCTAGGAAAGCAGATGGTGTCAGTACCCATAGGACACAATCCCTGCACTCATGTTAGCTTTGACCTAATCCCATCTCCCAGTGTTTCTGAAAGAATCTTCTGAGACCCTTGTCAAATTCTCAAGAAGTTAAAACATTACTCATACAAATATAAAATAAATATATGTAAAAGGTGTTATTTAGTTTGTTAATTAATGAGGGGGTCAAAAGATGATATGGCTCATTCAAAGAGTGTTTTGGAGATCTATGTCTTTCTTAGGCATTTGGAAAAATGTTAGAACCAGCTTACTGGGTTACATACAAACTGAATAATGAGTAAAGAACAATAAGTCATAACTTTTGCATTATCTTTTCTACTAAATAGAAATTATTTAGAAAATCTATATGTTAACATGTAACTTCACTAAGTCTGGAAACTTTAACAGTAGTAAATTGAGGAAAGCATATTTTCCAGCCTAGATAATTAAATACTTCTAGGAGAGGCCTGCTAAACCATGGCCCCACATGATTTTGGGGAAATGTTGGGGGTAGAACTCAGAATCTTGCACATGCTAAGCATGGGCTCTACCATAACCTGTACCCCAGTCTTCCCTATATGATACTAAAAGGATATATTACCCATCTTTCTGCCCTATTTTCAAGTTATACATAATTTTTTCTTAACTCCCTAATGTTTAATTTTGTAATTGATATTGGGTAAAACCTCATTAGTGACAAGTTCAAGTTTTGAAAACTGAACTGTCCATACAAACTGTTAACCTTGGCCTTGGCAAGAGAAGTGGTACATGAGGAAAGAGAAGACATTACTGATTAGAAAGGTTACACAGATGGCAGAAGGGAACAACTAACCCCTGCCGACCTCAGCCATCTGCTTGCCTGCCAGACTGTGCCTGCCTTGCTGACTGTGTCACCCTGAAGTCTGGCATTCCCACTCTCTGAGCCAACTGAACCACCTGAGTGTAGTTTCCTGGAGAGGCAGCCCCTGCAGAAAGAAATCCAAATGCATGCTCTGTAGTTTCTCAGGGAAATGAGGACAGAGACCATGCTGTGAGTATGGCACAAAACACAGCTTCAAGCACCTCCCCCCCGCCCCAGGACAGCAAGTAGCTAGAGCAGGTGATGTGGCCCTTCAGGACATGCCACCCAAGAGGAGGTAGTTAGGGTGCCCAGTGTCACACAGGACCAAGACTAGTTAACAACCTCTCCTATCCCAGAAGGAAGAACCCAGTCTCTTACAGTGAGCGTTCATAAAACCAAAACATTTCTGTCCTTTATTCTTGGCTTTCATATGCTCTTTTTGCATATGAGGAGGGGAAAATTTATTGTCTGCTAAGAATGAGCAAGAGGTCAGTAAAAGACATTTTCACACAAAAGCCCAGAGATGTGCCCTAGTAACAGGCTTGACACACGCATGAATGTGAGCGGCCAGGGATATAAAGCAGAGGAGTAAGATCAGATTTGGGATTCTAACTAGTGTTACCCAAAGAATTTACCTGGAAATAACAAGTGTTGGCAAAGATATGGAGAAATCAGAACATGTACAGATTGGTGGTGGGAATTTAACATGGTGCAGCTGCTGTGGGAAATCAGAGTGGCAATTTCTCAAGAAGTTAAATGTAAAACTACTATATAATCAAGTATTCTACTGATAGTACATACTCAAAACAGTACTCAAATGAGTACTTGTATATAAATGCTCACAGCAACAATACTTGCAAAAGCCCAAAGGTAGAAACAAGCTAAATATCCATCATAAAATGAATGGATGGACAAATTATGATATATATATATGTAAGTAAATGGAATATTATTCAACCATAAAAAGAATGAAGTACTGATACATGCTACAACATGGATGAACATCCAAAACATTATGAATGATCCAGACACAAACGGACACTTTTGCTATCATTCCATTTACATGAAATACTAGAAAAGGAAAAACCACAGATCAGAAATAAGATTAATGGTTGCCTGGGGCTGAGAGAAGGGAAAGCAGAGAATAACTGGTTAGTGGGTACAGGGTTTTACTTTGGGATGATAAAAATAGAAATATGTGTTGTACAGCACTTTTAATATATTAAGTGATACTGAATTGTACACTTGAAAAGTTAATTTTTATGTTTTGCGAATAAGAAAAGAGGCAGAAAATATCAGCAATGACAATAAATAGCATAGGTTTCAAACCATAATGCCCCAAGTTTATATAATGGCCTTCTAACTATGAAAAAGTCCAGAGTAAGCCAAAGTTGGATAGAAGAGGGAGCAAGCAACACACAAAAGTATAGAATTTATATGAAAAACAAAAAAAAGTTTTTTTCAAAAAATAAGTTGATATTTTCTAGGATCATGTTATGATTCTTCTCTTTGGATGAATTATTGCATTTAAAAATAGAAGAAAGTATTTCCTTAAAAATCCTCAGCGCTAAGGAAGAAATATTGAAGAGTCAGGATTCACAGTATGAAAGCTCGACCCAAGAAATCAGAGAGATCAAGTGATTTTCCCAATCTCACATGGCAGACTTGGGACTAGCAACCCAGGCGTACTGTGCTTTCTGAGATAAAAACTCCGACTGTGTTCTCTGGGATTTTATTTCTCTTTTTTCTCTTGAATCACATAAGTAAAATGTTTCCAGCTCGGTAGCAAATCATCCCCTCCTCAGCTTGTCACCGTTCACAGCCAAGGAAAATCAGGTTAAAATTAACATCTCCGGAGCAACCATAAATGGAAAAGACCCTAACGTTTAGCCTCTAGTGCGTCTAAGAAATCAACAAAGTAAAGGGCACACCTTTGGATGGGCGATTTAAGAGACTGCATGAGCAACCTGAATGTCACCTGAGCTTACCACGTCCTTTGATGGTCAGACCAAAGTGCCTACCTCCTAGTCCAAATCACTGGTCTTCCACATCATTCCTCCCAGGTCTTGCTTTCTACCCTAGAGGTCTGATCAAGCCATTTTCCTAAACAGAAACCATTCTTTTTTTTATCAAAATGTTAAGATTTTATTTACAAAGCTTTTTTGTTGTACAGAAAGTAAAAATGCTGTTACAATCTCAGTGTAACTGGTAGCCACAGATGATTGACTCACCAATCACAGCTATCCACACTACAGCAAGAGTCTTACACAAAAACCTAACAATGCTTACAATTTTGTTGGGGCAAAGTCCCCAGGCTTGGTGTGATTACCAAGAGGGACTAAATGGAGGAAGGTGGAATGTCACAGGAACTATTCTTTGGCTCTTTGGGTCGGTGGTGTCCTGGGGTTTGTATCACAGCTACCTTTTTTTTTTTTTTAAACAGTTACCAAATCCATGAGCAGTCCAACCAATACTGAGCAGTTCTGTTTTTGCAGGTTATTTGGGGTCTTAATCATCTTCTTCTTCATCATCTGTTTCTCTCTTCCTCTTTTCACCTTTTCCACTTTCTTCCTCCTCTTCATCCTCCTCTTCATCCTCATCCTCCTCATCTTCATCAATTTCTCCATCATGTCCAAATTCTTCTTCCTCACTGACTTCATCTTCATCTTCATCTCCTTCTACGTCTTCATCTTCATCAAACTCTTCTTCCTCAACATCCTCATCTTCCTCATCCTCCTCATCTTCTCCTTCTTCATCCTCCTCCTCCTCATCTACACCATCCACCTCTGCATCTGAGTCTGGGGCTTCCCGGTGCTCTCTGTCATAGCAGTCCAGGTAGCTTAGTTGGGGCAAGAGCTTGAAGACACTCTCTCGGTAGTCATTTAGGTTGGTGACCTCACAGTTAAACAGATCCAGGCTTTTCAGACAATCCAATCTTTTCAAAGGTTCCAAGGTGCTGATACCTTTCAGTTTATTTCCACTTAAGTTTAAATGTGTGAGATTTGGAACTTTTCCTGCTAACATGTCCAGACCTCCAAAGATTCTATTGTCACTGAGCTCAAGCTTTTTCAATTTAGGTAGCTTGGGGAGATTTGAAACTGAAATCAAGCATACATTTATTAAACTGAGGAACTCTAAATTCACAAATTCAGCTGTTAAGCCCTCAATTTTTCCATCATTTGATTTGCAATTGTCCAAGACAAGTTCTTGAATAGCTGCCGGGGTTCGGTTCCTCAGCTCCAGGTGGATCCACTTCTTCATGTCCATGTTTCCCTCGTCACCCCTCTTCAAACTTAACTTTCCGCAGCGGGGGCGGAGAGGGGAGAGGCGTCCCAGCCTGCGCGGCGAGGACCGTTGGAAGGGGTCTGCTCGCGGCAGCGGTGGTGGCAGGCGTGTCAGAAACCATTCTTTCCTAAAGCCAACCGTCAAAATAATTTTTTAACCCAACTGCACGTACATCTTGGGCTCCTTCTGAACTTGCAGGCACATTCCCTTTTGTCCCTCTTCCCTACGCCAGTACCACAATGGGTCACCTCCCCGCAGAGCAGCCTGAAAAAGCAGGGTCCAAAGTAGATACCCTACAGATATCTCAGTTTAAGGGTACAATATAAGCAAGTGACAGTCTCAGCCCAGCCAGAGCTAAATTAAACCAAAAGCTTCCAGCTCTGAAAGAGCTACCACAAACTGAATGCCAGAACCTAATATATCACTTTAATTTTGCTAAAAGGAGCCACATGTCGTCATTAAATTTTTTAACTTTTAGCTTCTGAAACATAGTTTTCTTATTAAATGTTGACTTAGGTCAATGTTTTAGCCACTAGGAGCACCTTATATAGCAAAACGTCATGCCAGAAAGGCCTCTCTCCCTAATTATTTTGATTGAAACTGGAAGAGCATGGGCACTGGAGCCTGAGTAATGATGTTCAGATCGTGGTGTCACTTACTATCTGAGCACTGCATTTAACCTTCCTGCATCTCAGTTAATTCATCTATGAAAAGAACATGTAACAACTGCACTGAACTCTTAAAGCCACTGTGAGGGAAAAATAAAAACATTTAAAGTATATATATGAGCTTTGATGCATTCTAAGAGCTCAAACAATGTTACCTATTCTTCTTGCCCACAGTGGGGATGTTTATCATGAAAACAACTTCCTCCCAGTCAGGAGTATACTGCTGTTAAAATTTTGAGGTAACTGATCTTCAGCAGCATTTCAGGCCCTGACCTGTCTTTTCTGAACTTCCACAAGCTCAAAAGGGTTTAATATGTCAGAAGAGCCTGGCCTATCAGACTCCATCAGTCCTGTCCTTATTCCCTTTCCAACTGCCAGAAACCCTCTGCTTGAATATCCCAGGCAATAGGAAACTCATGCCTTCCCCAACTGCCCATGTGTTTTCAGATGGCCTATGACTGCCATCCCCGCTGGTCCTAGCTCCTCTGCTATCCACCAGAAGTACCCCCACATATACTCTTTCCATGTGCCTGGCCCTTCAGACATTAAAGACAATACCATGTTTCTGGGCTAAATGTCCCCACTTTCCTGAAAGCATTATCTCAGAGGCCTGATTTAAAATCTCTTTCTTGGGAAGTCCTGCTTGTTAATCTGTCTCAGACCTGCCCAGCTCCTCCAGGGGAGTCTACCCAGAGGACAGGACTGGCTGGGCAGAGCCAAATAAAGAAGACAAGGAGACAAGGTCTTTTTTGGGGGAACCAGGGGTTGAACTCTGGTCCTTGCACTTGTGCTTGCAGGGCAGGCAGCAGAACCACTGAGCTAAATCCCCAGCCCAAATTCTTTTTGTCATCCTTCTAATTCCAGCCCCTCATCCCTATCACTCTGTGCTCCTGAGAATCTTCATGGACATGGCATTAGCTTTCTTCAAATATTTCCTAAGTTGAATGACATGTCATTGATCTTTCAGTGAAGATTTAATTAAGCAATTGGAGCTCTTCATGTGACTATTGTAAGGGAGGAGAGAGAGAACAAAGTGTGAGCACTAAGTGCTATGTTCAGGCTTTCAACGTTGCATATATTTCATTATTTAAATAAATAGCAAACATAAAGGGCATCTAAGCTACTAAATTCATTTCAAAGATGAAAAAACAGAAGTTCAAGGAGGTCCAGCAGCTTGCTCTTAATAGTAGAGTACTTAAGTCAGGATGTAAACTGAAGTCATCCTAAATAATTCCATGGGCTTTCTTCTGGACTATACACATCTTTGGAGTTCATCACATAAGTGCTCAAGGACTCAGCTACTGAACAAACTATTGACTCACAGTGAATCACTCATCTTGACTAGGTTCTATCAAGCTACCATAGTAACAAAGTATCTTCCTAGAAGAAGGCTCAAAGCTTTCTAGACCATTGCCTCTCCATTTCTTATTTTTACAAATAAGACTGGACCAGCCATTCCCATTTATTTACATATCATCTATATCTATTCTATGAGTACTTGCAGCAGATATTATATGGTCTGCAAAACCTAAAGTATTTACCAGGTGACCCTTTGTAGAAAAAGTTATCAACCCCTGCTCTAGATCCACATTAGGCTAGCAAATTCTTCACTACCCAATGGACAATCCTAAAACCACTGTGTGAGGCCAACAGAGGAATGTTAATCCTTTGAAACGATGTTGTTTCTCTCAATGAATACCTCTTCAATACATTTCTATGTGACAGTATTATTGACCATAATCCACTTTTCTAGGATAGGCTATTCTACCTCAGAATTATAATATTACCTGCTTCAGTCTCCACTCTTATGTGGTAATTCCTCAGCTCCCCTGGGGGTTGGTATGTGGACAGTGGTTTCCATTTTTCAAGTCTCCAGGGATGTTACTCTCCCACATGTGCAGCAATATCTCCCAAGCAATGAGAAAGTAACAGGTCCCCAAAGGACAGAAGAAATAAGATATATTTCTGCATGAATAGAACCACAAGAAGGGATCATGCAGGACATTTAGACTATCGACTATTGATGAAGCAATTCCTTTCACAAAACCCCTGACAATTGGATGTTACCTGAGATGTCCAGCTAAATATCTTCAGTGGTGGTGAACTCCTTACCTTTTGGGCAGCTCACTATATAAATAAACTAGTGCTGCTTAGAAACCTAGCAACTTGCTTAAATAAAGTCACATGAAGCCATTATGCTCCTTTTTCCCTGTGGTCATTCCTTGAATCAATCTCTATCAGAGCTATCACATCCCACCTAAGTCTTCGCTACTCCCAGCCTAACACCCCCAGATGCTCCAAATCAGCTTTCCTGTGACATGAACAGGATTTTTATTTCCCTCTACAAGATATATCAACCAAGTCTGTGCAGGAAAGTGATGATGTACTTATATTTGATAACTTCAGTTTATTAAAGAAACCATTTGCGAAAGTGTACAATGAGTATAGGGAAACTAAAAGAAATTGTACAATACCCAGGGGTGCTACCACTCCAGGTTTGAGGGAGAGAAAAATAAAGCAATTGGCAGCACATGGGGGCAGGGTGAGCTACAGAAAAAGAGTGTCTTTAAGGAACAGTGAGCTTCAGGTTCATGGGGTGCCCTTATGGGAAAAGGAGCTGGTGAAATTAGTGCTCCTCTCTCCCTCTTCTTAACTCTAGCTGCCAATGCTCTCCATTGATCAGATACCATTGGAAGCTTGAGGGAAGGAGGGCCCATCTGTGTAATTTATACATACTGACTCCTGGGGCACAGAGAAGGATGGTGAGAAGATCTGAGGGGAAATGAAAAATAGCCAACACAGAGCACATTATCTGTCTTTGACTACCCAGTAGGGATTTCTTTTCTTCTGGTAACAATACTCAGTTTTCTTCTGGGAACCCCTTCCCCTCCATCCTCTTGCCATATTGTTTAAGCCTGGTTGGTTGCACTTCTGACTTCAGGAGAAGTCATGTGATTCAGGCCTTCCCCATTGGAGTGTCACAAGCCTCTGATCACAACGACTGGCTCAGAGATAAGCATGCAACCCAATGAGAGACAAACAGAAGAAAGTTCTGCCAAAAGAGGCACAGTATCGTTTCCTCTGAATTAAAAGATATTGTCCCAGAGCTGCTGGAAGCCACACTGTACTGCAAGGAAAGAAAGCCTGGATAAAGGGAAATTAACTTAGAGGAAGGTAGAGCCAAGAGAGAGAAGAAAATCTAGACCTGGTAACAGTGTTTGAGTTCCTGAGTCCGACTGCCTGCAACCTATAGCATCCATCAGAGCATGAAAATGAAATGATATTGAAAATACAGAATTCTATACTATAAAGAAGGACGTAAGTTCAAACTCTGGCTCCATTACCTTCTAGCTGCATAGCATTAGGAAAACACTGTGATCTTCAGGATCTTTGACTTTAGAACAAGAATTATAACATCTTGTACCTTTGTAGGCTTATTCTAAGCAACACCACACAGTTGAAGGTCCTTTGAAAACTGTAAGGCATTGTATGAATGACACAAATTATTCCTCAGGTCATTCCCACCCTCAGATGTACCACCATCGGGACACAGCGTTCTGTGGTCAGGGACACACAGCATCCTAAAATTACTTCCAAAGCTGAGTAATGACATATTGAATAGCAGCTGTCAAGAGCAGTGGCAATCTCGATGTTGCCAGAGAAAGAAAGAAAGAAATTGACAAAATGGGCTTTATTTTAAAGAGACAGACTGGAACCAGCATCTAAAAAACAGAATAGTGAGGCAAAGCTTGCTGAATTAAAAACTACATGAAGTAATGTCAGGGCAGAGAAATAGGCAAAACTGCAGAAAAATAGCCCATGCTCTGGGGCACTGTGATTCAAGCTGCAACAGTTACAGCTGGGTAGCAGCAGAGTCAAATTGAAAACTATGCAACAGCAGGCCAGGGATTTAGCTCAGTGGTTCTGCCACCCTGCCTTGAAAGTACAAGGTCCTGAGTTCGATTCCTAAACCAAAAAAAAAAACATGCAACAGACAAGATGGAGTGCTTCCCTGAGGATAGAGAACTGTTGAAAGGAAAGGCTCCTATGTTACAACCATGAAATATTGGGAAAGAATAAAGGCAAAGAAGCCTGTGAGTGGCGCAGTAAAGCCAGGCTCAGAAAAACCAAAAGATATCAAAGATCTCACAGCTGAAGCTGACCCTGAGCATAAGCGGGAAATCTGAGAGCAGTTCACCAAGTGGCCAACCCCCAAGTGGAAATTTCAAAAGTGGAATGGGAAAAATCCAAAGCACAGCTAGGAAAATATCTTACCACAGAGGCAAAAGAGAAAAACACATGTGCAAAATGCTTCCATGTGCTCCTCAGTAGCTCACCCTCCCAAATATGAATACCAGACTTGGATAAAGCCCTGGGCTTTTTGCTGGTCCAAAGACTCAATTCTATTACAGACTAAAATCAAAGAGCAAATGAAAAATTAACTTGAATGTATCATCATTATCCAAAACGCCCTATAATTTACAAATGGGCTAAAAGCTGAAAGATGTATCTAAAGGAGAATTAAATCTTTCTTGTCCAGCTGAAGAAAAAAACTTAGTTTCTTACAAAGTACTCAAAAGAAATGTTTTTTGTGGTTTTTTGGTACTGGGAATCGAACTTGGGACCTTGAGCTTTTGAGGCAGGCGGCGGAACCACTGAGCTAAATCCCCGGCCCAAAAGAAATGTATTTTTAAAATGATTTTTAGCATCTGTTTCGAGCAAAGCACTATGTTAGGTGCTATGTAGGACAGGAGATGAAAGCAACATGATCCTTTTTCTCACACAGCTACCAAGTTGGAAAGGAAAATCTCACCAGCCCAAGATAGAAGGTATCCTAGACTACTTCAGGTGCCACAAATCAAGCTTAAGCAAGCAACTGTAGAACAGGTGTTTGCTCAACTGAAATCAAGAAAGAGAGACCCATGTAATAGTTTCCCTCCACATAAATCAACTAGAAAGGATTCACTGACACCTCCTCCTCCCTCACAGCCACCTCCCTCCTTGCCTGTCTTCATGCAGACTGTATCTTGAGTCTTTCCTCTTTCTTCTATCCCCATTGCTCATACCTTCTTTCAGCCCCCTGTCCACTCTTGTTTCTGGATATCACCGTAGTCCTGTGATCGTTCCCTTATGATCAATCCTCCACTAAGAAACCAGAGTAATGTTTTTTAAAAGCAAATCAGATTTTTAAAATCTTGCCATTAATCCCTGGTACCAAAAAAAAGAAAAGACCCTGTCTCAAAAAAATAAAAAATCTTTGCATGTCTGTCAACACGCAAATGAAATATGAAATCCTCCAAGACTCTCTGCCTCTTCCCACCTGTGACCACTCCTCCACACTCATTTCATGCCACTGTCTGCCTCACTCATAACTCACCACACTCCACCTCCCTGACCTTCACTCAGCTCTATGAAAACAACACACTCTTTATCACAGAAAGATTTTAGTATATGATGCCCCATGCCTGCAGTGCCCTTCCCTGTCGCTCTCACCTCACACTTACTCAGCCATCAAGTCTCAACTTAAAATTTATGCCCTCGGAGAAGTCTTTCTGCTCTCCCACTATAAATTAGTTTTCAAAGTACCCCATACTTTCTTTATCATAGTTGGTAATTACATATTTATTCTATGTTTGCTTAATATCCAACTCCTCACAATACTAAGAAGTGGGAAACTTTTCTGCTTGTTCTCCACTTTGCATGCACCAACTAGCTTATTTTGTGGCACCCAATAGAGACTCAGAAAATTCTTAACAAAAGAATATGTTAACACAATGTACAAATGTAGAAGTTTTGTCCTCTTTCTTTAAGATGTTTTCAATCTAATAGACACAAATCAATAGAAAGCAAAATAAAGTCGATTTTTTAAAACCACGTGTGGGACAGATCATATGATGAGTATGATAGTGCAGACTAGGCTACTGTACCTAAAAACCACCACCACCACCACCATCATCATCATCATCTCTTGTGGCTTAAACCACATAATAGAAGTGAACATGCCACACCAATGGGCAAGTCTGTTTTATGCAGTCATGCAGAGATCCAAGTTGCTTCTGTATTATCTCCCCACCCTTCTTTACAGTATTATCTTCATCTGCATAGTTTAAGCTAGGAAAAGGCACATCTAAGTTCTGACTCACAGGCAGGAAGGTATGGAGACCATACGAGCAAGATTTTACAACTTAAGCCACAGATGCAGATATCTCCTTCACCCACATTCAATTTTCAAGAATTAGACTGTTGGCTGCAAAGAAAACTAGAAAATATAGTCCCTGGCTAGGCAGCAACATCCCTGTTACAAATTTGCTACTATAGAAGAATCAAAAAATCAACATAGGTGAACAAGAACAGTCGCCATACTCTTGAACTAGGTTACAAAAATATGATCCAGCTAAATATTTATTAAAAGGTTGAAAATAAGAAGTTGGAAAAAGAAGTATAAAAGTTCATCAAAAGTAATTTTGGAGGGCTGAGGATTTAGCTCAGTGGTTCCACTGCCTGCCTTGCAAGTGCAAGGTCCTGAGTTCAATCCCTGGTACCAAAAACAAACAAACAAAAAAGCAATTTTGGTGGCAGTACTAATATTAGACATAATAATACTTAATGTGAAGAGCATAATGAATGCCGGGCCTAATTGTTAAAAGAATAATTCATACTTTTAAAAATCTCCCTGATGATCCTTCTTAATTAGATTAGCTTGTTGCATTTTTTATGTAAAATACTAGTGCTCTCTTATATGAAGTTGTTTGAATTCAGTACCAACAAAAGGAAAATCTGAAATAATTGAGCGTGAGTTATACCAATCAATGTATGTTTAAATGTGGTTATCTGCCTGAGCAGTCACTTGGACTGTAACTTTAAAGTCCTCAGCATTGGGTGTCCTTCTTGCATTTTGCCTACAAAACAGTGACCATCCTCTCACTCTGTAGCATATACTTGGTCTTGACAACCACCTTGGGTTTAGTAAAGCAGTGGGTTAGCCCTCAGCACCCGCACAAACATTTCTCATCATTTTATATTCATTTGTTCACTGCCAGTATGCATGGATGGAGTCATCACTCCATCATTCTCTTTTTTAGTACATGTTTGTGATACATAATGAATACAATCAATGTGGCAAGTTGATACATATACATATCACATCATAATCCTTTTTACTTCCCTTCGTTCTAGTGGATCTTCACTTTCAATATCTCCATATTTAGACAATAGAAATATATTTTTTGCTCATGGTATTTTTCTACCCAAGTGTTTTTAAATGAACGATTGTACTATAAATACATTTTTGCAAAGCACCTTCCTGTTGTTCAGAATCCTTAGTGTTTTACATTATTCCAATTGTTTCCTTCTAGTAGTGCATATTTGTCAGACATATTGTTATCTTAAGGAAGGTGGAATGTTTTTTAAATTGAGATTTTTTTAAATGACATTAGTTATTTGAAAATTTGCACTTGCAACTTTGCCCACGTGATCCTAAAAATCTTTTTGATTTAAAACACAAGCAAATCCCAATGAGAAATGTAATTGTGTTGTATACCTAAAATGTACCAATAAAAGAATTTTTTAAAAAACAACTTGAATAAAATGGCATTGAAATATATAAAGGTAAAACACAAGCAATGTCAATAAAATCCAATGCCTCTGCAAACAGATACTGTTTTTTAAAAACTATGTTTAGGTCAAGGAAAAAACCTAGCTAGATCCTGTAACTGTGTCCGTAGTGTGACTTAACACATATCTACAGACAGGTTAGGTTCTGAAAGACTTTGAAGTCAATCTATGAGTAAACCTAAGGAACAGCAAATGTTGGGAATAGCAAAATGGGCATGCTTTTGCTCTGGGACTGTCCTTTACTTCATCTGCGAATGTTCATAAACATGGTAAGTTCTGTGCAAGAAGTTAATTAACCATGTCACTCTGCAGCTGCCCTAAGCAAAGACCTTATGATCAGTTATGCATCCTACTTCATTATAGCTTTGGACAAAGGCCTCACTAGTTCCCAAACTACTCCCCCAATTCTAAAGTTAAAGCCAGCTGAACTATCTGGACAGATCCACACCACATAAGCAAATCCACTGTGGTGTAGGGTCAATGCAGCATCTAACAGGGGCTATAACCTCATTAACCCATCATACCTGGCTAATCACTGTTCTAAACAGGTAATGTAAGTCAATTCATTTACTCCATAGAAGAACCTTTGATTTTAGTATCTCCATTTTATAAATGAGGAAACTAAGGCATGAAAAAGTTACTAACTCCCTTATTTCAGAGATAAAAGGTACAAAATCACAGAGCTAGGAAGAGGTAGGGCTGAGATTTGAACCCAGTCTGGCTGAATTCAGGGGTCACATTGATTACAAGGCTATACTACCTTGCAGGGCTGAGCAATCAACTTGAGAGAGAAATCAGGTTGCTAATGTAATTCTTAGTAACTTGCATGATGTTGGCTCTTTCTCGTAAAAAAAAAAAAAATGAGAGAGGGCTGGGGATTTAGCTCAGTGGTTCTGCCACCTGCCTCTCAAGCAAAAGGTCCCAAGTTCAATCCCCGCGACCAAAAAAAAAGAAAATGAGGGAGCTGGCATTGTGACATTTGCCTGTAATCCCAGCACTATGGGAGGCTGAGATAGGAGGATCCCAAGTTTGAGCTGAGCCCAGGCAACTTAGAAAGACCACGTCTTAAAATAAAAAATTCAAAAGACCTAGGAATGTGCTCAGTGTGAAGGCCCTGAGTTAAATCCCCAGTTCAAAAAAAAATGGAGAAGTTAAAAAAGAATTGCAATTAAAGTTGCATTTTCATCTACCGAGCTACCAATAGTTTTTGTTCCCACTGTTGCTAAAGACATGAAAATAAGCACTCTTCTCTTTCATACAAGGAGTGTAATAACAACAATAACCATAATGATGGTTGAACTTTATTAAATGCTTAGTAAGTGTAAACACTGGAATAATTTTTTTGGTACCAGAGATCGAACTTGGGATCTTGTGCTTGAGAGGCAGGTGGCGGCACCACTGAGCTAAATCCCCAGCTCTGGAATAATTTCTTTACAGAGATTACTCAATGTAATTATGACAGTAGCTCATGAAATAGGCATTAGCACCGTGCACAATGACAGGTGACATATCAAAGCTGAGAGAGATTCCCCATTGACCAACAAAGCCGAAGTTGAGAAATATATGTAACCCGCCAAGCCCTCAAGAGCTTGTAATAGTCGAAAGTGGCAGAAACTCAGGCAGCCTGCATCTGTCTTCAGCTTCCAGATATGAAAGCAATCTTTCCTTATTTGCTAACATAGGGAATTTGTAGAAAGTTTTGATCCCATCTTAAAATTAATCTTAATTTTCCTAAAGAAAATAATCATAGGCATTTTTGAGAAATGAGCTTACAAAATTTCATGAAAGCTTAGAAGTAGAATTAAAGGTGAATTTTTTTTCTTCTTTTGCTTATCTAAATGTTCTATAAACATTATTAAAAAGTAATGTTGACCTTGAAAGCACAAGGACACGAGTTTGATCCCCGGTACCACACACACACACACACAAAGTAATATTGAGCTGGGGATTTAGCTCAGTGGTGCTGCACCTGCCTTGCAAGCTCAAAGTCCTAAATTCAATCCCTGGTACCAGAGGGGGAAAAAAAAAAAAAAGAAGTAATGTGAACATAAGTCATTTGGTCTTTTAAAAGAGGTTTTTAATATGAAAAATAGATGAAAAAGATATTAAATATCCTTTCACACTAGAATTCTGTACAGGAGGAAAAAAAAAAAAAAGAAGTAATGTGAACATAAGTCATTTGGTCTTTTAAAAGAGGTTTTTAATATGAAAAATAGATGAAAAAGATATTAAATATCCTTTCACACTAGAATTCTGTACAGAAGGCAAATATTGGATTTTTAAGCTACATTAAATCTCAAGCTAACACAAGCCAGTTGAACACATTAGAGACTGAAAAATGTTTAAACTATTAGATTTGCTGTCATGATTATCTTACTGCCCTGCCTTTGTTGATTACAAAAAGAAAGACAAAGCCAGACATAATGCTGTATGCCTGTAATCACTTAGGAGGCTGAGGCAGGAAGATCACATGTTTCATACCAGCCTGGGCAATTTAGCAAGACACTGACTCTATGAACAAATAAAAGAACTGGGGAGGTAGCTCAGTGCAAAGGCCCTAGGTTCAATCCCCAGTCCTCCCTTCAAAAAAACCCAACAAGCTGCTGCTGACGTTCTGCCTGTACCCCACCCAATTCTCCATCCTCACCCCAACTCTGCCTGCTTTTTTTTGCAAACTTTTGCTATTTTTCAAGTTTCATTTCCTTCAAGAAGTGTTCTCTGACCTTTGATTTGGTTTTATTTATCTCCTGGGTTTCCCTAGACTCCAAGGTACACCTAACTCTCAGCCCTTGATGACACCTGTGGGTTGGATAATTATTTGCCAGTGAGACTGAAGGAATCCTGAGAGCTGAGGCTAACTTCCAAAACTTTTTCCTCCCAGGTCCTACTGCAGTGTGTTTGTAAATGAAAAAATTAGATACTCCTTAATGACCCACAGAGGTCATATCTTTAATACCATTACCATGAACAGCATAAATTAAGTGCTTTTTTGAGTCTTCATGATCCAGTTTTCAACACTTTTGCATTTCGGATCATTTCTACATTAATTTCCTTCAAATTGAGAGATCATTTATTGACATTTCCTGAGCACTCGAAGCAAATTGGAAGAATGAGTGCCGTCACCATGGTGTTTCACCTGACTATAATACGGCTTAATATTGTTTTGAAAAATTTATCTACATCTGTCCTAGTTGCATTCATTGTGCTAACAGAAATACCCTACATGAATTCTCTATTTCCAAAGTTAATTTGGCAAACATCTGCTACAAGAAAAGGGTCCAGATGGTTTCTGACATGTAGTGATAATAAATAAGTGGTCCTTTTCACATATTTTATGTTTGCTGTAGTTTTCTATTAAAGGGATGTGGTTTTTAAGGAACAACAACAAAAAAAATCACTTAATATCTTAGCCACTCAAGGCACATGGAAACATATGTGACTCACATGTCTAAATGCCAGACCACTCTTTATACATTCAAATGAAGTCACTTTGTCAGAAATACTTCATATGTTACTGACCCATGTCTCTTTCTGATATTTTAATATCGACTACCACATGCTTTACATATATTATCTTATTTAATCTTTTCAATAAGCCTATGTAGTCGGTACTATTGTTATTTCTATTTTTTTAGATGACAAAATAATCCAAAGTTATTAATAAGTGGTACACCATCTGATGCCTAAGCTGTGTGTTCCTAATATCTACACACTCTACCCCAGTGGTTTCTGGCCATGCATGACCACATTGCATTCTCAGGGGACAAATTCCTGGGTGAAGTCTAGTGCTCAGGTCTTCTTTACCCGAAGCGTTGCAAGAGAAAACCTTGACAGTGTGTTGTCACCTGCCTCTTCTCAGACAAGGCAGTTTTGGGGGGTTTTTGCTTTGTTTTATTTTGTTTTGTTTTGTTACAGAGACTTACTACACAGCTTGGTCTTGAATTCCTGATCCTCTTGTCTCACCATCCTGAGTAATATGATTCCAGGCATCAGCCACCATGCCTGGCCAAAGTAGTATATTTACTGTCTACCCTCTAAATTCTCAGGCAATGGAGGCACATGGGAAAGTATGTGGGAGTGGGGAGAATGCCTTTTGCACTTAAATAACAGCTTCTCCCAGGTTCTCTGAGAACTCTTCTGAAACATCTTTGTCTCTGCTCACCTAGATTTGGCCAAAGGGCTAAATCTAAGACACTCAACCCTAAGGAGCTAGACTTTTAAACTTCTTTTTTCAAAACCTACTGGCAACCTGATTTCTGCTGACTGAGTGAAGAGGCAAACAAGCCCTATGATATCAGAGAAAATGTAATAAGATGAGAGAATCCTCTATTTACCAAAACCCCTTGCTTGGAGACTGTGCCAAGTGGTTGAGAATTAAGAAGCCACTGGAGGCAGTGATTACGATGCCATAGGGGTGTGATCCCTAAACTTCCTAAATCCCTAAACTTCCCTAAAAGGAGAGTCCAGTTAGCTTCTGCATGTGCTTTGTTGAGGGTGTGAACAATGTTGGGGTGGAATGGAATTATTCTTAATAACAGAGACAGTGGCCTGGCCCTACCTCTCCCACAAAGTGTTTTTAGCTTTTCCCCTACTGACAAGATCTTGAATACAAATTTTAAAAATAGTGTGAAGAGGCACCAAATTGAGAGACTGAGAGTGTCCAGCACTAGGTATGGCCTGGCTGTTGCCTACCATTTAATCATTTCTAGAAACATTTTTAATTATCTTGAATGTAAGTAATTTTCAATTTTATGTAGAGCCTTAGACTACTAAGTAAAATATCAGGGTTCAGGAAGCTTTCAATAAAGAAACAAAACTACTATATATAAATATTTAAACTATGTAATATTAAATAACTTTATTAGTGAGGACTTAAAGTAAGTCTGCACTGTGCTAAGTGCTTTATATGCACTCATTTAATACACATATACACAATACACTTAAGTAGGCATTACTATAATCCTCATCTTCCAGGGGAGAAGCTGATATGTTAAATAATTTCCCCAGTGTTTCCCCCCAGTAACAAAGGATATAGATACTGTAAGTTAATATGTGAAGAAGATTGTCTTAGTCACTTTCTCATTGCTGAGCCACAATACCTAATGCCTACAACTTAAAGGAAGAAAGGATTATTTCGGATCACAGTTTGTAGAGGTTTAAATCCATAATCTGATGGTTCCAGGGCAGAATCAGCATGGTAGAAGGGCCAGCTGTACAGAAAAGCAGCTAATGTCATGGCAGACAGGAAGCAGAGAGATTGTAGGAGGGATCTAGGGAGTGAACTAAACCATTCCAGGCAACACCAAATGACCCACCTCTTCTAACTAGACCCCAATTCCTAACAGCAAATCAGCTATAAATTACAGAAATCTAATCACCTTCCAAAGGTCCTGCCTTGAGGGACATCTAGATATAAACCATAACAATCTACATCTGGGCCCCAAAAGACCCATGTGTATCCATTTATGCAAAATGCATTTAGTCCATCTCTAAGAATTGCCAAAGTCCTAACAGTTTCAGCATGGCTAAAAAGTTCAAGCCCAAAGGCTCTTTGGCGACTTAAGGCAAACTCAGCTATGAACCCCCGTGAAAATAAAAAAGAAAGTTAACCACTGCTGATATACAAAGGCATAGGGTAAACAGTTCTATTCCAAACAGGAAGAATAGGGGGATAGAAACCAATGGGACTGTCAGTTACTTTTCTTATTGCTGAGACAAAATACCCAACACCCACAAGTCCAAGGAGGATAGATTTATTTGGCTTACAGTTCATAGAGGTTTCAATCCATAGTTGACTGGCTTCAAGGGAGGGTAGCCTGCCCGAGGGGCATCACAGAAGAGAAACAGCTCATTCCAGGCAGAAGGCAGCAAAGCAGCAAAGTAGCGGCAGCAGCAACCAAGCCTGCCTTTATATTTCAACCAGGATACCTGACTTTTGGGCGGTGCCACCTACACCCATGGTGGAGCACCCTTAATCAAAGCATCACATCCTTAATGCTAGCATCACACACTTAATCCCAGCATCACACACCTTAGATCCAGCCACCTCCAAAAACCCCACCTATGACCACATGAGGCTTTGGGGGGATATCTAGATACAAGCCATAACATTCCTCCCCTGGGCCCCTAAAGACTCATGCACATCCCTTTATGCCCTAAAAGGAATTTAGTCCATCTCTAAGAGTTGCCAAAGTCCTAATGGTTTCAATGTTACTGAAAAGTCCAAGTCCAAAGTCTCTTCTGAGATTTAAAACAAACTCATAGCTGTGAGCCCTTGTACAAATGAAAAGAAAGTAAAACACTTCCAACATACGATAGCACAAGATAGAGATTTCCATTCCAAAAGGTACAAACAGGGAAATAGAAAGGAACAAGAACAAAACAAGATGAAAATCCAGCAGGGTGCACAAGTCCCATAGTTCCATGTCCAGCATCCAAGACAGTCTATGGCAAGATGTGAACTCCAAAGGACTTGAGTAGATCCACCCTGCAGCTCTCATGGATTTTTTTCTTGGCCCAGCCCTGCTCCCTCCTTGCAACTTTCCTCTGACAATCCACATTCCTGGCCTTTCTAACTCTCTGGGGTTTCTATTGCACTTTCAGCTTCACACTCATAGCTCCACACACTGCCTTCTCAGGGGCACACTGCCTGGCCTCCCAGGCCTTCTTCTGAAATCTGGGTGGTAGCCTTCCTGACCCCATAACTCTTGCATTCTGCATGCACCTAAAATCAGCATGATGGGGATGATGCCAGGGTCTGCCACCAGCTGGAGCAAAAGCCAGGCTTGCTTCTCTCTTGGCTGTAAGGGTCACATGCCTGGATTGCTGAAGGCTGTGAACACAATCCTTAGGAACAAATTGTCTAGGCCACCACCATTCTGGAACATGGTGCTCTGAGGCTTTCTTCTCAAATCAAAGTCTTTCACCTTTGCCATTTTGAGGCTCCAAAGACTGGAATCATGCTGGTTCTTGTAATGTCGTCAGACCAGCACTTCTATTGTCCTCTTCTGAAATTCTTGGCTTTTTATAGCTAGTCTTTTCAGTGACCAAATTTTCCTCTGTTCCACCTTTGCAGCCTGCAACTTTACTATAGCTTCCTTTCTGGCCAAACTCAGAATGTTTTAATTCATTCTGCTGGGCTTTTTGCTCTTGATTCTCAACATAAATCTGACTAGAAACCCCAACAGTAACCATGCCACCACCTCAACATTAGATTGCCTTGAAATTTCTTCTGCAAGATTAATTAATCCATCACCTCTAATCTGAGTCTCAGGCAAAGTTTCTGGATATGAGCAAAATGCAGATAAATTTTCTGGCAAATCATAATACACATAGTCTGGAGTCCAGCAGCCAATGCAGTCCTTCCCAGCAGAAACCACCTGAACCTATTCTCTTCTGTCTGCTTTTTTCGTTAGCATTCTGAATTTTTTTTATTTCTAACCAGAATCTCCCACCAAACTTGGTTATAGCATTCTAGGACTTCTCTACCCAGCATCTCCAAACCTTTCCAAAGGCTTCTAAACCACATACATTCACAGTAACCACCCTACTTCCTAGTACCGAGATCTGTTTTAGTCACTTTCTCATCATTGAGAAACAATTCTTGACACCCACAAGTTTTTATAGAAGTTTTAGTCCATAGTTGGCAGGCTCCAAAGCAGGATGGCATGGCACAGAGGCATGGCAGAGGAGAGTTGCTCATGACATGACACAAGGGCAGAGAGCATCAAGGGAGGACCTGGGAAGAGAAAAATAACCTTCCAGGTCACACCCACAGTGACCCACCTCTTCCAACCGGATCCAACCCCCTAACAGGAAGTCAGCTATAAGTTTTCATATCCAGTCACCTTCCAAAGATCCTGCCTATGAGCACATCAGCCTCTTGGAAGACATCTAGACATAAAGCATAACAGAGATCTACTTAGAGTGTTTGGGCAAAATACAATGCAGATGCTACTAGATGAGATTATGAAAAGGAAGAGTCAGAGGCCTACAAAAGGAGCCCAGGGAAAACAGGGAAGGTGACAGATGAGATATGTGGTAGAAATAGGCTCAGTAAAGGTGGGGAGGTTGTACTAAAGCACCAAAATCCAAATTGTAGCTTATGGGACAAATTCAGCCTGTCACCTGTTTTTATACTGCTTACTTTTCCAAATTAAGAATAGGTTTTTACCTTTTTAGATAGCTGGGGAAATCAAAACAAAAAAATGTCATGACCCTATAAATCATTTGAATTACAGTGTCCACAAATAAGTTTCACCTGGAACACAACCACTCCCACACACTTATGTGTCATCTGTAGCTGCTTTTTATGTGACCCTGGCAGAGTTAAGTAGTTGTGACAGAGGGTGTGGACTCCAAAGCCTAAGAGCTTTATGTTCTCATCCTTCACCAAAACTGTCAGCCAACCTCTGTGTTAGAACAGCAGTCCATCTCAAACACTACACAAGGATGAATTTTTTATCAGTTCTTGATAAAAATAAGAAGAAGAAGTAGATAAAAATAAGTATAAAGTAAATTTTTCCTAATAAAGTTGACATCAATTTTTTATGAAGTTAAACTTATTCAATTAAAAAAAGGCTTTATTCTGAAGCGATATCCTATCTACTTCTTGTCTAAGTAAAGAGACACCCTTCTCTTCTTCAATAATAATGAATGGTAGGGCCAGGGATTTAGCTCAGTGGTAGCATGCCTGCCTTGCAAGCACAAGGTCCTCAGTTCAATCCCCAGTACTGGAAAAAAAAGTAATAATAATGAATGGTAGTTTGCTTTTGTTTTCTCTCTTCATCACCTCTGGCTGACAGGGACAGAAGGAACAATGTTCTCTTTTTTCTTTTGTCTTTTCCTAATTCCTTCTTTTGGCATCCACCTATTCCACCTACAAACTCCAGATTATATTAGTAGATATGAACATAAAAAATAGTACTTATGAAAATAAGTGATACTGATTTAATGAGAAATCATTGAAGACATACTGTTACAGGATTAACTGCATCCATGTCCCTCAAATTCATATGTGGAAGCCCTAGTCCTTAGTGTGACTATATTCAGACATAGGGCCTTTAAGGAGAAAATTATGGTTAAGTAAAGATGGGACCCTAAACCAATGGACCTGATGTCTTTACAAAAAGAAAGATGCTTGAGCTCATTATCTCTCTTCCCCTCACCTTCTCTCCTCTCTTCTCTTTTGTTCTACTTTTCTTTTCTTTTCTTTTCTTGCTTCTCTCTTCTCTCTTCATTTTCTCCCTCTCCCTCTTCCTTCCCCTCCACCCTTTTCTCTTCTCCTATCACATAAAAACACAGTGAAAAGGTGGCTATCTGCAAGCCAGGAAGAAAGGCCTCAGCCAAAACCAACCATACTGAGACTTTGATCAGGGTTCTCAAGCTTCCAAAACAGTGACAAAGTAAGTTTCTGTTGTTTAAGCCACACAATCTGTGGAAATTTGTTATGGCAGCCTGAGCAGACTAATACACATGCTCTATACTGAGCACTATGCTAGGAACTAGAATACTGTGATTAAACAACATTAAGCCTACTTCCAATAAGATCAAGCTAGCGATGATGTCCTTGGTACAAGTGAGCATGTGACCTTTGGAAAAGGGCACTGCTCTTGTCCTGTAGTTCTAGTGTGCACAGAGGAGGGGACAGTGGACTCCCTCCCAAAATGCGCATTTGCTCCTGTCACTGTTGTCTCTTCCTTGTATATTTTCTGCCTATATGTAGGCACATGATGCATGTTTTTTCCTGTTTTAATACAGCGAAAATTGAGACGTGGTTAGAGCCTATGGAGTCTTATCGATTCCTGTCAGCTTGCATTGAGGTCAAGGATTTGAGTTTGTTTCTGCCTGTCACGTGGCTCCATACCAAACTGAGACTGCCCTAAATTAAATTCTCTCCTTAAATGTTTTTGAGTCACTTATAAAATAAATTCAGTCCACAACCAGGATAAGAAACTTTCTGTGGTTCTAGTTTTCAGAGGAGATTTACTTTACTGCCTTCCACCCAGAGCCAGGTTGAAATATCCAAGCTTTCTTTTGGAACTTCTATGCATAAAACTTTTTTTTTACATTTACCTTTACAAGAGGATGTAGCCCTTCGGTTTTATCAACTTCAGATGTCGTTCTCTATCCTAAGTGGTTTCCCTTTCTTGAGAGTACATAAAATATAACACCTTTAACAATGAGAGGGATTCACTTAGCAACAAAATAAGGTTGTTCTACCCCACCCCTCTATTTTTGAAGTGCTTTATTACTTTCCTATTAAAATTCTTGTCTCTACCAATAGCCTCTGAGCCTAGGAGAATGAAAGTCAAGATAGAAAAACATCTGACTCAGCTCTGTGACCCCAGATCTTAGCAATGCTTTGGGAACACAACTGACAATTTAAAGAAATGAGCACGTGAATTAATGAACACAAAACTCAATCCTCTCTATCACTCTTCAATGCAACTGAGACAATGAGGCTAAGATACTCTTAAATTCATAGCTGCTAGAATTGGCATTCAAAATATTTTTGATAAAAATCATTTGTTAATTATATAAGCAAATTTCACAATTAATTGCTAGTGAAAATGCAGGTGACCTATATATTTTTTTGTTTGTTTTTGGTACTGGGGATCGAACTTGGGTCCTTGTGCTTGCGAGGCAGGCAACAGAACCACTGAGCTAAATCCCCGGCCCAAGGTGACCTATATTTTTATAACATTTCTAAATCTAATAATGTACCAAAATATTAAGTGTTACTTCTAAAGTGTAGGTTTCTGGATAACTTTTTTCTTATATCCTTTTTCCCAGACTTCCTAAAATTTCTTTGGTGATTAGGAAATAAACACACACTTGAACAATATGTGAAAGATAAGAGACAAGAAACTTATGTGGTTTCTCTCCTCTGAAAGGAAAATTAAATCTTCCAATAAAATAAAGCCCTAATCCTTGAAGTTGACAATGAAAAGACTTCCGTATGGGAAAGGAGAGTAAACCATGTTCCTACTCACTCACGAATGAGAAGGAGCAAACGTGTCAGAATTCCAGACTGATGAACGTAGTTTCATTTTATTTCAAATTATAATGTAAAATTAAATTGAAGTTAAAGTAGCTTGGTGAGGAAATATGTCATTTGTTTTCATAATAGGAACTACAGAAAAAATTGACCAGATCTTCTTATCTAATGGAGCTTGAAGTTTAAAAGGCTGAGATAGCCACCACTAATCTCCCAAGATTCACTTTTCTCTTTGAGCTCTCTCATTAACTACTGCAACCATCACTGTGCAACCATTAGCCATCCCTCTAACACTCAGCCTACGTATGTACACATTGCTTCACAATCTCTGTACATCTCTGTAGACCTACTACAAGTTAATAGGTAAGGAAAAAGGAACACATGGAGTAATTATACTAGATGAAACTATTTGCTTGAGCAATGAATGAAACTTACCAGGCAAAATGTACACAAAGAAAAAAGGCTATGGATCTCTGATATCATCTTTATTTTTCACAATAACCTGTCCTAAGTTGAGACTCAGGGGTCCCTTCCAGAGCAAAGGAGTACTGAATCTCATGGCCTTTGGGCTTTTATTCCCTAAATGCCCTGGAGGCAGTATCATTAATGTTCAGTTCAACCTTTATAACAATGTGACCATCTTAGAAGTGCCATGTGTTAACTTGTAAATTTCAATATCCAATTCTTCATTTATAGCAAGTATACATAGACCTGAATTTTTATATATACCTTGTGTTTTCTAATCCTGCTAAATTCAAATACAAGTTCTCAGGGCTCCTAGAGATTTCTTAGTATTTTCTCTGTAGATGATCATTTCATCTACATATAAAGATTTTACTTCTGCCTTGCCAATCCTATGCTAATTGTTTCTTTTTATTGCCAGACTATTTTGGTTTGGGCCTATGTTTCAAAGTTTAATGGACAGATGAAGAGTAGGCATATGTGCCCTTGTTCCCCACCTTAGGAAGAAACCATTGTATCTTTTCCATTCATAAAAGGTGTTCTCGCTGGAAATATGGAGTACATGTCTTATCTGTTGAGAAGGTTCTGTTCTACTTCTACTCTCCTGGTAGCTTTTACCATGAACAGCTGTAGAATTTAGTCCAACACTTTTTCTGCAACTACTGACAGGATCATATGGCTTTTTCCTTTCCTCTGTTAAAATGATGACTTTTAGGGATGGATCTTCCAATGCTGAACCTACACTGCCATCCCTATAATAAAACCACTTTCTACATACTGCCAGGTCTCACTTCTAATAGTTTGTTTTGTCAAACAATTTTTTATTTATGTTTATACTTTTTTCTCCTATTATCTCTATCCAGTTTTAGTATTAGCACAATGTTGATTTCCTAAAATGAGGGGAGAATTGCTCCTTTTTTCTGCTTTAAATATTTGATATAATTTATCAGTTAAAATGTATATGAACCTATTATTGTCCTATAGGTAGGTTTTCAAGCTAGGAATATACTTTCTTTAATAGGTGCTATTCAAATTTTATATTTCCTCCAGTGTCAGTTTCATTAATTTGTCTTCCAAGGTACTTCATAGAAGTTGTCAAATTTATTTCAAAAAAGATTTTTGTAATATGCTTTCTATATCCTTTTAAATTCTGTATAATCTGTGGTAATGTCCTCTAAATCTTGATATTGTAGTTTTTTTAAACGTATAATTGATACTGTATAATCGGAAAAAAAAAAGGTCTAAATGAGTAGGGGAATTGGAAGGGGTAGGGGAAAGGAAAGAAGGGAAAAGAAAAAATATGAGAAAAGGAAAAAATATGAGAAAAGGAAAAAATAAAAACAAAGTCTTTGTAAATAGGGAAGGGCGGAGGAGCTGAAGGGAGGGCAGGGGAATGGGGAAAAAATAAGAACCAAGATACGTCACGTAAAGGTACAAGATCCCAGTGATGAATGTAAATGTATTTTATACCTAAAATGTACCAAGAAACTTAATGGAAAAAAAAAAAAGAAGTGCCATGTGTATTCCTAATGTCTAAATTCTGTGTTTAGAATTTCTGGCTCTGCCATAGAGCCTGGGGATTTCAACTTAATAAAAGAGCTTCCTCATATAAGTTAGGGGTTTTTCTAGATGAAAGTCTTTCTGAATGGCCTAGCTGTGATAGCCATGACTTCAAACATATTTTAAAAGATCAGAATGGGGGTAGGGTTATGGCTCAGTGATAAAGCACTTGTCTGGGTTAATACCCCAGCAACACAAAAAAATAAAATTTAATTTAATTTAAAAAATAAACACACTGGGCTGGGGATTTAGCTCAGTGGTTTCACTGCGTGCTGTGCAAGCACAAGGACCTGAGTTCGATCCCCAGTACAAAAAAAAACATAAATGGTGATTGAAAAGGTATACTATATTCATAAACAGGAAAACTCAAGCTCAAAAAGATGTAAGCTAAAAAAAAGATATGTTATCCCCCAAATTAATCTATAAATACAGTACAATCTTAATCAAAATTTTGACAGGTGTTTTAAAATCTTTGCTAGTTCCTTGCAATGGACAAGAATAGCTGAGGAAAATGATAAAGATGCAGAAGAGGAGAATTTATTCAAGTAAATATTATGGCTTATTTAAAAATCTATACCAATTGCTGGGTGTGGTGGCACATGCCTATAATCCCAGGACTCAGGAGCCTAATGCAGGAGGATTTCTGTAAGTTCCAGGCCAACCTGGGCTATATACTGAGTTCAAGGCCAGCCTGAACTATATAGCAAGACCCTAGCTCAAAAAAACAAAATTAAATAAATTTTTAAATCTACAGAAATTAAGACTGGTATGAACTCAGAGAAAGGAAAAACAAAGCAATAAAAAGAATAGGAGTCAGGCATGCCTGTAACTCTGAAACAGTTAATTCTTTCAATCTCACAATGTTAAAGAATGAAGTCACGAACCAAAAGGAGGAAGTTAGGAGAGTTTTTATTGGAAAAAAGGCTCCTGGTTCCGGCAGGAGGGGAATCTGAAAGTGGGGAATTTCTGCCTGACTCCTCAATCCAGATCTTTTTATGGATAAGCAGAGAACTGGAATTGCTCAATTGTTTTGAGGCCACCTATGACAGGTGACTCTGTGAATTTAAAATGACCAATCAGAACTCCAGGCTCTTTAACCCAATTATTCAGCATGTAAGGTTTAAAGGAAACTGGGATTTTAAGGAATAACTGATTATTTTGCGTTTTAAGCTCTTGGAAACACTGAGCTTAGTGGCACAGGGCTGCAACTCCCTTTAGTAGTTGCCTGAGAAAGTTCATTCTGTCTATTGTTATTTTAATTCTTATCAACATGGCTGATCACCCTACTCTGTCTTAGGCCCTTTCCCTAGCTAGCTTACTTATTCATAAGCTAACTAAATCAACTATTTTTCATAATTCCAGCACTCTGGTAGGCTGAAGCAGGAAGATTGCAAGTTCCAACCCAGCCTGGACAATGTAGTGACTTAATGAGATCTTGTCCCAAATAAAAAATTTTAAAATCTCTAGGGATGTAGCTGAGTGTGAAGGTTCTGCATTCAATTCTCAGTACTAAAAAAAGAAAAAGAAAAAGAATAAGAAATTCGGAGACATATATATAAAAGTTTCATCTATGACAGTTTTATTATAAATCAGTGGGTTAAATATGAATTATTTAATGTATAGTGCTGAACCAGTGCTTTATCTATACACCAAAATAGGAGTGGGGATTCATTCCTCTTAGATGTAGATTAAAGGCCCAAGAATAAAAGGAAAGCCCTTTAAGATTTTCAGAAAAGATGTAAGGTAGCATGGCTATGATCTTTGGATTGGGATGGATTTCTTTCAAAGGTACAAATCAAAAGAAAAAGATGGATAAATATGACTATGTTAATTTCCAAAGCTTTTTTTTTTTCTTGTTTGGTATCGGGGATCGAACTTGTGTGCTTGCGCTTGCAAGGCAGGCGGCAGAACCACTGGGCTAAATCCCCAGCCCCCAAAGCTTTTTATATGAAATATAATAAACCAATTTGAAAGGAAATCATGCACCACAATGACATGTTTACAATGTGTGTAATAAAGAACTCTTACAAATTAATGAGAAAAAATGGCACAACAGAAAAATTGAAAATATTTATGAAGAATTAATTCACAGGATAAGAAATTCACAGGATTGATCAGAGGACATATGAAAATATCTTCACTCACACTAACCATCAAAACAGTGCAGCTACAACTTAAAACTCCAGTAAGATAATTGGCAGAAATTGTTTAATCCAACTATATTAAATATCATTGAAAATCTAGATTTGTTGGCAACAGTTTAACATGAGTGAGAAATCTGACAACATCTAGTAAAACTGTATATCTTTCAAAATAGCAATAGCTCTATACTTCTTTTAAGTTTATACACTGAAATATATAAGGAGATAAGTACAAGGATCATCATTGCTATACCATTTGCAATAGCAAAAAAGAAAATCATGTTAATATCAGCTATGGATTGAACATGTCCCCAAAAGTTCATGAGTTGGAAGCTTGACTCTTAAGAGGTAATTAAGTCATTAAGAGGAATTAATGCTTTGATTACAGGACTAGATTAATAACTACCAGAGAAGGTTGTTATAAACCAATGCTACCACTTGGTTTTGTTATAAATTACAGTCTCCAATATTCTGTTATAGCAACAGAAAACAGACTAATACAATGACCAATAGAGGAAAATGTTAAACAACTACATCATATTCATAAAATAAAGTACTATAAAGTAGTTAAAATGAAGAACTAGAAATGCAAGTATCAACACAGATAAGTCTCAAGAAACACAATATTGTACCAAGTAAGCAACATGCAAGATGATATGTATGATTTAAAAAATTCTTTTAAAGCAAGAAAGAATTCATAAAATATATTCTTTCTTTATGGAAACATACATATATAGTAGTATTAAACATACACGGCATTAAAAAATATAAAATTCTTTCAACATCACTCGTCATTCGAGAGATGCAGATGAAAACAACACTGAGATTCCACCTAACCCCAGAAAGAATGGCTGCTATCAAGAAATCAACAAATAACAAATGCTGGCGGGGCTGTGGGAAGAAAGGGACCCATTGTTGGTGGGAGCGTAGACTGGTGCAACCACTGTGGAAGTCAATATGGAGATACCTCAAAGAACTAGGGCTAGAGGTCCCATTTGACCCAGCTATTCCCCTGCTGGGTATCTTCCCAAAAGAATTAAAAGAATCATAGC
>NW_004624791.1:106439-124230 GCF_000247695.1 Heterocephalus glaber
TTTTTTTTTTTTTTTGGTACCAGGGATTGAATTCCGGTCCTTGCGCTTGCACAGCAGGCAGCAAAACCACTGAGCTAAATCCCCAGCCCTAAATTTCTATATTTTTTAACCTGAGCAAAATTTCATAAGATGTTAGGAAATATTTTTTATTATCTTTGAAATTCAGCCAAGGCCCTGGAACCCCCCTAAAAAAGCAGACTTGCTAAACACATTTCTGCAGAATATTATTAAAAATGACCAAGCTGTTTCTTCAAGTAGTCAGTCTCCATCAATATCAGCTTCAGTCCAAATTGATCCAGACTTTGAAGGGATTCATTGATGAGGTGTTTTGAAGGGATGTATTTGCTTATTTTGCTTTGTCTCGCTATGTAGTACAGGCTATCCTTGAACTCACTATGTAGCCAAGGCTGGCCTTGAGCTCACAGTGATCCTCCGGCCTCAGCTTCCCAAGTGCTAGGATAACAGGCGTGTGCCACCCTGCCCAGCCATTTGAAGGGATTTGTGTGCATAGAACAGCTTTGAGTTTTTTCCCTTTCTCACCATGGTAAGATGTTTCTCACCCATTGCCAAGCCACATGAGGGAGACCCAAGAATAAACTATCCTAAGGTAGAAGGAGTGTCTACAAGACAGGCGACTGGCATCTCAATTTCCGGTTGGTTGTTTACAAAGCCCACTGTTGCTTTGAGACCAAGGCAAAGAGCAACACAAGTTCTTTGGCAAGCCCATGAGCATCCTCAGGCATTTGTTGGTATCCCTTCTTGGTTTTAGACTATCTCAAGAACACCAAAAGCAAGAGACTGGCTGGAGCAGCACCCAATTACAGCGTAGAACAGAGGGTTGATTGGATAGGTAAACTTTTAGCAGGAAACAGATTCACAATATTTTCCCATTGTCCAAAAGAACCTGGAAAGAGTATCGAGGCAAATGCCATCTTGAAAAGATTCTGACCTTCAAAACCCCTCCCCACAGCCAGGGGACCCCAACAAGGAGAGGTGGGTAGAATGAGGCTCTGGTCAAAGTTTGCAACCATGGCACGGTACAGAAGGATGAATGATTACAGGAAGGTCACTTCGAGTCAGTGTCCAATCCATACTCCAAGAGGGCCCAGAGGGGCTGTCATTAGCAGAGGCTCCTCAGCATGAGAAAGTCTTAAAAGATAGCCCCAAACGGAAGCCTCCATGGCCTTTTATTGATAGAGCCAGGAAGCAAGAACCAAAGAAAGATGTCTGGACAAGGACTTACGTGGGTGACAGGGGAAGAACAGGCACGTGAGGATGGTCTGTTAAGTGACTGACTCTGGGACTAAATTAGATGATGAAGGAGTATGGGGAAGACAAAGGCCAGAGCATTCACTCCTTAAGGCAATGAATTTCACCCTACTGTCACCTGTAGCCCAGTAGGCTATCTTTAAATCTCTGACCACGCACTCTGGGAGGTTTTAGGCTTGTGGCTCGAAAGGCCCCTTATCACTGCATATCCATCTCATACATACCTCTGGCCAACATCCCCACAATGCTGGCTATGTGGAGCAAATGCCAAGTGTCAGGAAGTCAACTGGAGAAACCCTACAACAGTATGGAGTCCCCATACCCCATCAGGTTCCCTGAGCAACTGTACATGGATGCTTAGATTAATGGAGCAAACAAGGACTTGGCAGATTTAACCAAGAAGACAATACACAATGCCAGCTAAGCATGATGACTTTTTGCTAGGAGAATTAAAAAGCAAGAAAGGAGAATAAAAAAAAAAAATTCTGAAAGAGCACCTATGCTCTTCTTCCTCAGAGTCGGCAGTAAGAAGAATTTAAAAGATTTGAACTACGCATGAGAGACTAAACTCACATTTCTCTTTCTTTTTCTTTCTTTCTTTCTTTCTTTCTTCCTTTCTTTCTTTTCTGCTTTTTAAAGAGACAAAGCCTTACTCTATTGTCCAGGCTGGTCCTAACTCCTGAGGCCAAGTTATCCTCCTTCCTCAGCCTTTCACATATCTGGGACTAGAGGCACATGCCACTTTGCCCAGCAGGATTAAGCACTGGGGTTGGTGTTGGTTTTGGTTTTGGTTTTGATGACAAGATTTTGCCATGTAGCCCAGGCTGGCCTAGAACTCTTGATCCTCTTGCCTCAGCCTCCCTGAGTGCTGAGGTCACAGGCATGCACCACCACACCCAAATAGGACTAATTTTTTTTAATAACTGAAAACAGAATTCTTCTTATATCTGAATTTGAGCAAAAAAGCTATGGGAGGACCTACCAGAGACCTGAGTTGCAGAATGAGATGAGGGAGTCTACCATATTGTGGTTGAAAGCAATGGTGGGAGGAAAAGTGGTTTCCCATTAGTGCCTCTCCTTACATCTGAAGCATACAAATGGGGTGAAATGTTACTATTTTTAAAAGCTTGGTGGCTGGTGCAGTGGTCAACCTCCAAGACCCTACCTCCTTTTACAAGCTTGTATAGTCCCCAGTCACAGGGGGCCAGAGTGGGTTGGTGTAATACCATATGGTAGAAATGAAACACTACTTCTGAGATTAGGTTATTTAAAAATTAAGTAACAACTGTGTTTCCCCACCCCCACCCTGTCTCTCTCCTGGCTCGGGAGAGGCCAGTCCTAGGAAGAGACCCACAGGTTGAAGAACTGAGCCTTTAGGCAACAGCAAGCAAGAAACAGAAGCCTGCCAGCTCCAGAGATTCTCCAGGCCCCCTGGGCTTTGGGGTCACCCTACACTCGAGTGCAACCTCCTGGAGACCCTAATTTAGGACCACCCAGCTAAGCCACTCTCTGCTTCCTGACCCCAGAAACTGTGTGTGGGGTAATGAATGTTTCTGCTTGTGCTGCTACATTTCTTTTTTTGAGGCAATTTATCACCCAGCAATAGATAACTAATATGACAGATACATAAGTATCTGATATATTACTCTTTATGCTCTTCTGAATGTCTAAAGTATCTCATAATAATTTAAGCTTATGTCAATACGATTTTCCCCATGTTTATCATCTGAAGTTAAACAAAAGGATCTTTTAGGGGTAAGCACATTCAGAGGATTTGGGCACGGTCTCCGACTTGGATGAAACAACAAACCATGATTTCAAAATGAGAAATGTCGTGAGATGAGTTATTCTGCCATCAAATTAGTAAAACCGTATACAGAATCAAAGGTCACTGGTAAAGGAGTGAAATGGTGCCACCTGGGAGTACTGGTTAATACTGATTCCATCTGGAAGGTGGCTGCCAAGAGGGACAAAAAAACAAAAAACCACTCCCGCAGTGTTCCTTATTGGCACGAGGTGGCAGTATAGTGTTACCATGCAATTATATTTCAGTTGCACAGTTTGGTCAGGGTTAAAATACTTTTAATGAGTGCAACTCAAAAAACTAAAGAAACTCTTACTTATCACTTAACACCATTTGTTGAATTATTATTTCTAATTGGGAATTGAAGACTACACGTATCGATTTGTGACCTAAAGCCATTTGGTAAGGTAAGTTATTATATTTACTACTCATTTATAAAAATTGATAGCTTAATAACTTAAGAAAAATAACACTTTAATCAATGCATTATTAGCATTCATTCAGTTTTTCCTAAACTGAAATTTGGGGTACTTTAGGCAGAATTGAGTCACAGTTTATTTTGAAAAGATTGATACTTATAAATCAAACTAGCAAAATATTCCTACATATTTTTCATTCCTTTTCTTCAAATTATTCCTGGTTATAAGATGTTATCTAGCTTAATAATTAAGAGCAAAGACCTTGGAACTAGATTGTGTAGGTATAAATTCTAGTTCTACTTTGGGTTAAATCTCATTATCTACCTCATAAATAAATGAGTCAAAAATGAAGCACTAGGAATAATACTTGGTACTTAGAAATGCTATTTAAACATT
Source organism: Heterocephalus glaber (assembly GCF_000247695.1). The sequence goes on from NW_004624791.1 coordinate 110,328, forward strand.
AACTATTTTTATTTGCTCACATAAGTTCCCTGTATCCGAGGGAACGTGCTGTAGAAATATACAGTAAAACTTGAAGCATGAAATGTATTTGGCAGACTCAAAGTCCACAGATAAAAGAGACAAACAATATCACTTGGAATTGCCCTTTACTATTGACATAGAAAGTGGCCACCAAAACACAGGAATAAACTAGGACTAGAACACAAATCTTCCAAACCTCGAGCCAATGAACTTTCCATTGCACCATGACTAATCATTCTTATTTATGGACTGAAAGACAAGTATTCAGCAACTTTGCCTGCTAGTTAAATGGCAACTACACTATGAAATATCAACATATACTTCTGCCCATCTACATTATCTGGTTATTGCAACACTCCACATCATGAGAAATTCTACCTTAATTACCTCAGAAAAGTAAGGTTACTTCAGAACCCAGAAAACAAAATACATTTGAAGATTAGGGCCAGGCAGTAAGACTAAAGGTTTGGAAAGAAACCTGACATATCAGGACAGAGCTTTCTCTGCTCCCAAGACTCAGAAAGATTTCTTTGATGGGAAAGAACAAGGACATCTGAAAAAAAAGCAAATAAGAAAGGACCCTGGGTCAGCTCTTGTCCTAAACCGGGCTAGTCCTAAACTGGGCTCTCTTAAACTGGTTGAGCTCAGAGAAAGGAAAAATAAAGTGCCCGCTATGTTTGGGTCTTCTGAGAAGGAGAACATTGTGCTTGCTCCAGGGGGAATCTCTAAGCTGTAAGAATCTCTAATTCCCCATGCTGGCACACACAGGAGTAGCAGGGAAATCTGTACATGTCCAGGCAGATGGTCCCACAAGAGTCCCACAGAAGTTCCAAGAGGGGAAGTGGTGTGGTGGCAGCAGAAAGATGCCAGAATTGCAAGGTGGGTACAGACCAGAGTTTCTCATTGTGCAGCCAGTGAAGAAGCATTAGAATTTTACCAACACATGGAGCACTTCCTGAGCAAGACCCTGAGAAGCCACACACAGGAAGAGGCATGGCCATCAGAAACCAGGGAGGGCACAGCAGGCACCACACTTGAAAGCGGGTATATCCTTTAGGATATGGGTTCCACTGAGCTCAGAAAGATCATAATGCAGTCATGGAGCCTTCACAAGATAAAATGTCCATTCTGTCACTCAGAAGTTCGAAGTAGGAGGGACCCAAGGGGCTTGAGCTATTCTGCTCCACAGAGTCATCCAGGATCTCGGGTTCTTGATGCCTGGCCATCTGCTATCCTCCTCTGATGCTGCCTTTGTGCCTTTGCAGAAACAAAACTGGTTCACATCACCACATCCTCATTTCATCCCAAAAGAAAGAGAAAAGGCAGTGTGCAAAGCTGAGGCCTAGTAGATGCCATCTCAGGGCCTGACAGAGAAGTGGGCACATCACTGTCACTTACCGGTTGTTGGGCAGCGCTTAGACACGTCCACACTAGCTTCAGAGAGGTGTGGAACAATGGTCACAAGGGGAGCAGACTGTGCCCAGATAAAAATAAGGTGGTGCTGTGACTAAAGAAAAAGAATGCAGCTGTCTGTAAATAAGTGGTACTCTGTCTGCCACGGTCAGTGTCTCATGAAAGTCAGAGTCACATAATACTACATAAATCCCTTGAATCTTAAGAACAACTCTGGGCAGGTTGGAGAGAGCCTAAAATTTAGCAAAAGTAAATTTCTTCCACACAATGGAATCACAAAGTAGAACTTAAATTTGGCTATCAAAAAATGAAGAAAGTCACATTTTCGTGCACTTTAGTTTGACATAACAGTTACTCTAGATATCATCTTACTAAATATGCTTGAAAAAGTAAATTTCTAGTTCCTTACAAAACTGACAGATTTTAAATTTTCAATTATTGTGATATAGTAACAATTTGATAGCAATATTGTTAGTTGTATTTTTATATCTTCAGTATGCAAAGTAGTTATCATATTTATTTATTCATTTAATCTCCAAATTTCTATTCAATTTATTCCCCATCTCCTTTCCCAGATGGTTAATGTAATGTGTTCATAACCAAGAGCAGTCAGTGGACAGAGCATATCAGATGGCCAGCCACAAAGATTCTTCCAGGGTCAGAGATGATAAACAAGCCAATCAAATTGTCCCTCTTGGGCAACTGAACCAGAAATAGACTACAGAACATGTGAGAGAGCTAGCAAGAGAATGAGAATCAAAGACAATCACAGAATCAGGCCGTGCCTAAGCAGCAAAGGTCACAAGGTACTATTAGTTAATAAATGCATGAGGTGAGTTGGAAGTCACCACTAATACTGGGTTAGCAGACTCACAAAACAGTTGATGCTCTCCCCTACCTTTTCTACCCTCTTTTGCAGCGAGGTGGGGTCCTTGTGTCTTATTCTGGCCAATAGGACATGAGCAAAGTGTCAAGTGTTACCTGTTGTCAAAATCTATTAAAGCCACCAGCATTGTCTGCTCCCTCATTCCCTCTGCAGAGACTTGTTAATGGGGCAGCATCACAGATGGAGGGTCCAGAATCCCTGAGGGGAGGAGAATCCTTGATAACTATACCACTTTATGTGAGCAAGAAATACATTTTTGTTATGTAAAACCCAAGATTTCAGAGTTGGCTATTGGATGTTTTGTGGTTAATTATACAACTAATACAGCAACCAAAATGTTTTCATGCTTCCCATACAGTAATTATTCTAGTGATGATAATTGTACCATTTATAACTTGTTGTTAAAAAGAACCAGTAAGTCTGGAATGGTTGTTTACACCTGGTGTTTCTCCTGACCTTGGCGTTGTCCATGGCATGTTTATAGGAAAACCCCATTTGCTTATGCCCTTCAGCTTATGCTATGAGTGAAATATAAAAGTATAAAGTATATGTAACAGGTAATGGGGAAAAAAAATAAGAACCAAGATACATCATGTACAGGAACAACCACCCAATGATAAATGTAAACGTATTGTATACCTAAAATGTACCAATAAAAGAATTTAAGGGAAAAAATAATAAATAAAGTATATGTAAATTATAAGTCACTATTGAGAAGGAAAGATTTCTTTTCCTTACCCATGACTAGAATCATGGCTGAAGAAGCTATAGCAAAAGACAAGGTAACAAGAGAAAAGGTCACAAATGTATTTCAGTTTTACCTAACAGGGAAAACTTCAGAAATGAAGACCTAAAGAAACAGGGTAACTTATGAATTTTTGTGTTAAGTTTGAAGAAGTGGCTTGTTATAGAGAAGTATGATTGAACAAAGAGGATCTGATCTAATGGTGATAAACTGGGGTGAGTTTAGCAAGGCCTGCTTGTTTAGATTCTTTTCTATGTACTCAGCAATAAGGATGCTCTTTTTCTCTAGGTACAGTATGGGTATTTTTCCCAGATGACTTGCTTCAGAGGAAGGGCAAGGAATTTCCTTATGGTCTGCTTCAGGGGAGAAGGCAGGGAGAAGGCCAGAGAGTCCTCCCCACTTCTAGTGTTTTCTCAAAGGCAGAGGTACATATGTTGGGATGGCATGTCCCAAACCCCACCACCAGAAACTACTTATAGATAATAGAAGGATAATATAGGAGTTGAATTAGAACCTCCAAATGATATAAGGGAAATATAATTCCCAACCTGTTAGCTGTCTAATACACAGAGTTCTTGTTCTCTAAAATGAAGAATGGATTCTAGGAACAACAGAGGTTAAGGGTAGGAAATGTTTATTGAGAAGATAGCTAGTGAGAGGCAGGAGGGATCCTGAATGGGTAGCTGAGGACTCCACTTTTCAGGGGAGTTGCATAGAGCAAAAGCCACACGGGTACAGTGTGGGTTAAAGCTATGAACAACCAGTAAGGTTACAAATACAGTCACTTAGGTAATAGTGATCCACTAGGGGAACAAGTCATGTAGCAAGTGTGCATGGAAAGAACAAAGACATTTTCTAGGAAATAATGATTGCTGGGTCCGGAGGTCTTGGTCACCCAGTGGGATGACTGATGGCTATCTAGACTCCTTTAGGCCAGGTGTTATCGCTTATCTTGTCCTTTGGGGAAGTATGCAGGCCTGGTCATTTTGTCTTTATCTTGAGGCCTGATCTCCAACAGATGCATCTTCAACCACAGTTGTAATGTGTTCTCATCTTTTGCGCTGACTTTGTTGAGGGCCCAGCCCTAGCTGACTGCCTACGTTATTTCTACCTAATTTAGCTATCTATAATACTAATACATCAAATCTATGAAATTTAGACAAAAAGGTAAAAAAGCTTAAATGCAGGGGAAGAAAATGAGACAAATTAGAGAAGAAAGTTGAAATAGAGAAAGTTTTCATGTCTTAAATTGCTCAGATCAAGGAAAGAACATTGAATAGATCAAAATATGATCTATCCATGAAAAAACAAGTATTTTTATAGTCAGCTACCATTTTAATTATTTTACTCTGAAATTATAGTATTTCAATATAGGAAATCATTTTATCTTATTTTCTGAAAAATTACCCGTGCCTATGTATAACTTGCTTATCAGTTGAATAAACTTAAAACAATTGCAGTATATTACATATACATTCCTGAAATTAAAATTTGCATTTCTGACAGTTAAAAGGTGTGGGTTTTTTTATAAAATGAAGTACTACTCAGCCATAAAGAACAAGAAACTAAAGACATTTATAGCTAAGTGGATGCACATTGAGGAAATACTCTTAAGTGAAATAAATAGGACACACGTGTAAATACCGAATAGTTTCTCTGGTGTGAAAAACTAAAAGTGTAAATAATGGTCAAAATGTATAATTGATATGTGAAATTGGAGGAAAAGGTCTAAAGCAGTAGGGGAAGTGGGAGGAGAAGGGGAAAGAAAAGAAGGGAAAAGAAAAAATATAAGAAAAGGAAAAGCATGGAAACAGTCTTTGCAAATAGGGAAGGGTGGAGGGGGTGAAGGGAGGGCAGGGGAAGGGGAAAAAAAATAAGAATCAAGATACTCATGTAATGGTACAAGATCCCAATGATGAATGTAACTGTATTGTATACCTAAAATGTACCAATAAACTAAATGGAAAAAAATAATTGTAGCCACCAATGTGTAAGTTTTAAATTACTAAGTTCTATTTTCATTTTATTCTTTTTCAAAATAGACTTTAATACTTTAGTATAAACAGAACTTTCCTTAAATTGCTTCTGTACTTCGCAGACTTATTATTGCAATTATTGGAGCATTATGGAAGTTATACTTTATGTACTTGTGAATCCAAATGGTAGAAATAAAGATTAAAATATGTATTGCTTTACATCAATTTTTAATATTTAATTATATATGAAAATTATATTTTCATTTAATATGTTAATAATAACATAAAAGCTACTGTTACTACAGAATACTAAATTAAATTCTGAAATTTAAATATACCTTACAATATAGCTGCTTTCTCTACAAGGCTCATAGCATGAAATCCATTTTTTAAACACAGAGGTAGTAATTATAAATTATTTTTAACCATAAAAGAACACAACCATTAACTACCAGGCCCTGACTTGATTTGGAAACTGAATATGGGTCAAATTATTTTGCTGAAATTTACCCTCCAGGGTAACATTTCTATATTGACAAATATTGTTGAGCAACCCATTAGGATGCCACCTTTCCTATCCATAGTTCTTTTCTGAAGCTTACAACACACTTTCAAATACACAGATTGTCTAAACAAATTTGGAATACAGAGGATAAGACTTTCTTATTGTCCTAAGGTCAGTGAAGACTGAAAACTGACCTTCCAGTTGAGTTCAGCCCCCAGACCAACTTGTCTATTTTGGAAGACCACAGTTATTTTTTTTAATTAGTTACCAATATTTTAAAATTTAAACCTTTCATAACTGAAAAAAGAAAAAGAACTGGTTCTTCCAGGGGCCCACAATTTCCAAGTGGCAAAAACTGGCTGGAGATGACTTGGATAGAAGATGACCATTTATAAAGGGCTAGCTACAATCCCCACCATTAAGCATGAGTCCACCCTAATCCGGCTGGTCATCAAAGGCAGCGTCAGTCTCTCTCTCTCTCTCTCTCTCTCTCTCTCTCTCTCTCTCTCTCTCATAATTCACCTGCCTGGCCCACGAAATCTGTGAGAAAAGGAGCCAGAACCTCCGGTGACCTTAGGAACAGTGAAGATGAATTACTCATAGATGAGACTTAGGGCATTTGCTAAAAATTCATTCAGTTGAGTTTGGAGATAATTTAAAAGGTTAAAGACAGAAAAGACCTTCAAAGATCATCTCCTTCAAACTCCTCACTGTATAAAAGAGAAATCTGAGGTCCTAGAAGTGGAACCCTAAGAGACTTGTACTGTATCACACAGGGCATTCACAGAAAAGCTCAGGCCAGAGCCCAAGTCTCTTAACTCCAGTTCCCTCCACTGTAAAAACAGAAATAGGAAAAAGAAACAAGTACTGAGACAGGAAGGAGAGTAGGGCACAGTCTCCCTTCCCCCTCCCCGGGCCTGTGGCAAGCAGCCAACTGGCGCTTGCTGCATATTTAATTTAAACCTTTGTCTGCCCTGGCAAGGACAAAGTACAATCTGTTTTATGTAAAAAGTCTTCCCTGAGGAAAGCCTCAGCCTCCAGCTGAGAAACTGATTGATGTTCTTAAAGCCCCCAAGAACCTCTGCTGGGATCCGAGGTTGCGGTTTCCAAAAAAAGAGTTTGTGAAAAAGGAAAGCACTGAAAAAAAAAATCCCTTTATTGTGTTTCTCTCAATCTGGGAGAATTAGACTGAAGCAAGAAGGAGAAACATGCAAATAAAGACTATATTTTATAAGCAGATTTCAGAGGCCCATATGGGAGGGACTCGAGATAGCAAACTGCTCCTTGAAATGGGAGACTCGTCTAGAAGCTTTGTCTAGAAGATTTAATTGCATAGCAAGCACTCTGCTCTTACTTAGATTGCCTGTTTCAATCAATAAAGATACCAAAATATTCTAAAGATGCTTCATCCACATTTAATGGAAGAATGAAAGCATCAATATCAAAGAATGTCACCAGTGATGTTTTATCAGGAGTGTTTGTGAAATGCTCTAATAGAGATTAAAATCCATCTTATTTTGAGAATTTTGTGGGTTTCCTGATAACCTGTTTTGGAGTCCCTGATTTTGAGTAACATGTCTTATGAAACCATGGCCAGTTTTGAAATCTAGTGCTGGAGTCACATTTGAGTGTTCCTGGACTGGTGAGGGTCAGATCTGCTGGATTTCTGCTCTAACCTGGTGACCTCTATATCAGCTAGAGTCCAGTGCACAGACAACTACACTGTAGCGCCCCCAGGAGGCCCAAAGAGACCACTAGGAAGTGACCCAAGTTTAACCCTGGAGGACAGGCCCAGTGTCCCTGGTCCTGCCCAAAGCAGGCCATGGGTCAAGCTCAAAGGAGGTCATGGATTAGGGTGCAAGGGCTGCCTTCCCTTTCTGGCTCAGGAGCCAAACTTCAGCTTGGAGCCAGAACAAAGCCAGTACTGGGCCAGCCTAAAGAGCTCGAGCCTGTTTTGGGATGGAGCCAGGACCCTGAAACCATGGCCATGAGCCACCAGTTGGCTCTGGTCCAGGAACATGTGCAGCTGCTGCACAGGCCAGACAGGGCCTGCAGACTGTCACTGTGCCAACTCCTCCATTAAGCCTCCCAGTCTCTGCTCTCATCAGGCTCACACCCAATGTCCTGTGTACTTTGGCATCAGCTTGCCTTTAGGTCTGTCCTGAGATGACTGAGTAAACCTTCAGAACGATCACGTGGCCTGCTGTCTCTTATCTTTCTGGACATTACACTGTTGTTCTAAAACTCCACAGAGGTCACGGTGTTCAGTTTCAAAGCTTCTCTGAAGTTCATTGGTCTGATGAAAATGAAGAAATGAACTATTTCCCTTAACTCTGTGTGGTCTGTTTTAAGTGCCTGTCATTAATATTTCTAACAAGAACACTGGCCCCATAGCTGTGGAAACAGAAATCCCTGTTCATATGCCCTGATGGTGGGAGCAGACTCAATGAATGGCTCCATTCACAGCTGCTTCCAGAAGTGCTTCCTGGTATCATGGGCCCTAAGCTTCGGTAATAAAGTTAACAGCAGTACAATCATACTGAGAAAAGGTCAAAAGGGAGGAAGAAATCTTCATTTTTAAAAAGACCATGCTGTTCCTTTTATATATACTAGATCATCTTCTGGATTAGTAGCTATCCCCTAGGGCAACTGATCCTATAGACTCTCTGGGAACTCGCTCTAAAAGACCAGGCTTCTTCTCTCCCTAATTTTGTTTCCTCTAAACAAAAGTCTCTGTAAACTTGTTTATATCCCTTGGGTACAAATTCCAGCATTTTGACACACTGTATGTAGTCCATCTTTAGCGTCTCTTATCATGAAGGATAGGTCTATACAGCCTTCAGTAAGCCCTGCTCCCTAATACAGAATAAAGGGCAGGATGCCACAATGTGGCCAGCAGCTCAGGCCTATGGAGAACAGCCCAGCAGGGCTTAAACTGTAAAGACAAGTAAGAGAAGGTCTCTGAGCTCAAGAAACTGGTAATCTAGGGGAGGCCCTGAGTACGCTGCTTAACAAGGTGATAAGTGCATTCTAACAGTGTGAACCAAATGCCAAGGAAACTCAGAGGAAACAATGATTAATTATGCTGGGTCCAAGGATTAAAAATCTGGGAATGTTTCCCAGAGAAAGTAACAGTTGAGCTGAAACTTAAAGGATGAGCAGGCTTTGATCCTGAGGAAATTTGGTGGGCAGAGTGTTTAGCAAGATGGATTCCAAGAAAAGGCATGGTGCAGAAGTCTTCCAGACCCTGAGAAGGGATGGTACATGAAATGTCTGGAATATAGCGGGCCATCCAATATAGCTAGAGTTTACACGATAATGTAAAGAGTGACACAAGAGAGACTAATGGGTTAGGCTGGGCCAGGTGGTGACTGTCCTGCAAACAAACCACTTGGACTTTATCTTAATGGTAATAGTGAACCACATCAAGGATTAGGTTAGTGTGTATGACAAGCAAAACTGCTAAAACTGACTCTAGAAGGTCACTTCGTGTGGCTTAGACAAGCTATCAGGAACAGGGACTTCCCCTTTCTCTCAGTGGGATGGACTGTCCCAAACTTAGCCTCCTATAGGACTGGAAGTTTCTTTGCCACCCTAGCCTGACACACTACAACTCCCCCAATCCCCAAATCTCCAGAGCTGGAAAGCCAGCTCTCCCAGACAACTCCTCAGAACGTCTGACACATAACCCAGACAGCCTGGGGCTCCAGTATCTGTATGCACCCTCAATAATAAACAGTTTCTCATACTAAGCACTTATGCATATGAGTACTAAGTATGAGTATGAGTACTTCTCATACTGGATTAACAACAGGCTGAGATACAGCAGACAAGTTCCTTTCCTGCTGACACCTGCTTTGTAAGTTTCTATAATACAGTCTACATCCATACCATGTCATGGAATGCTTTCTGACCTTAGTGGTTTTGGGCCATAGTGACTATGAAGGCACCGATATTGAACCAAAGTGGGTAGCCTAGGAATAAGATATTTCCCCATTGTTGATTCAGACTCTTTATATTGTAACAGAAAATCCAGCTAAAACTGGTTATCTATTAGTTCACCCAACTGGTGTGAAGATCAGGGCATGGCAGGCTGGCTAAAAACAGGATGTAACCTAAGCCAGAATGGAGGCTGAACAACAGGATGTGACCTGTCAATGACAGCCAAGATGTGTGGGCAGAACAACTACCAACCTGACTGGATCTGGGAGAGCATAAAAGACAGTGACCATTGACTTTGCTGCCACTGCAATCTTCCTGTTCCCTTATCCTTCTGTTACTGCAGTGGTCCACCAACTTGTAACACGTATATCTTCTTGCTCTTCTCTTTTCTTTTCTTTCTTTCTTCTGTTTTCTTCACTTTTTCCCTTTTCTTCCTTTACTTTAAATAAAAGTTACACATACCTGTTCATTGGTTGTCCCAGCCAATTCCTTGGGCAAGACATAAAGGGCCTCAAATCATCCAATGTCATGTCATCCAACAACACTTGGGGTGAATATATAGTAGTTAATCCAATGTTTTAATATGTTATCAATAGTCTCTCCCCCCCCCCACTTCCTGCCTCCCCTCCACAAGGACCATTCAAAATCAGGTCTCTAACCTCCACATCCAATGTCAGAGGGGACTTCTGGACTAGTATTTCAACCCAGTATCCTGAAACTCACCAATATTGGATAAGCTTCATTCACATATCTATGCTCACATCAATTGCTGAATCAATTTAATAAATATTTATTGAATACCTACTATGTAACATTAATTAATCTAGGTACCAGGGCAATGAAATAACATTGAATGACAAACTGGCTTAAACTAGTTGGTACCCACAACCAGATATGAGAGTATGTTCAGTTTTCCCAAAACATATAAGAGTGGAAGTAGATGATAAAGACCTCAGTACTATTAGGAAAGGGGGAGGAAGTAATGGGTACTAGTTAGGCATCCAGACGCATCTTATACAGTCTTTTTACTAAAAATGTGATTCAAAGACTAGCATTATTGGCATTGTCTGGGAGATACAATAAACCCAGAATCTCAGGTAGTACCCCAATTTTACTTGATCAGAACCTGCAGTTTTACAAGACCCCCTGAAGAGCCATAAGGATGTAGAACTTTGAGAAGCATTCATCTACAGGATAGATTAAAAATATAATGATTAGCAAGGAAAGGGAATCACGTTGGAGAACAAACTAAGCATTGTCTGTAGCAGACAAAGCTAGGATGATCACTGCTCACAAGAGTTCTCCCAGTGGGCATTGGGCAGCTGGTCCATCTGGCAGAGATGATCATCCAAGGGGAGATCACTTGCTAACACAGACCAATTAGTGGATTGTTCTTCTGTGAATTTGAAACACAAGTAATAAAAAGCAGGTACAGAGGATGATGGAGCAAAGTTGCAGGTTGACAGAGCCATAGAAGATTCAGTAATACCTGCTCTGGGAGGACCCAAAATGCTCCAAGGCAATTCCTTTGATTCATCCATTCAACATCTTCTTTTTAGCTTAAGTTAACCAAAAGGGATTTCTGTTGTTTGCCATCAAAACAACCTTAACTTATATAGCTTTGACCTTTTTGAATAATTGTCTACTGAGGATGAGAGTGTTTGGTCTGCCTTGAGAGGAAGACAAAAATTAATTTCTTTCACCATATAGGGCCTGATGCGTTTTAGTTGTTTCTCTCCTCAGCAACCAAACTTGACCCTCAGCAGAAGCTATGAGCACTGAACTTCATTTATAGTTGACATAATACAACACAGCCATCTTTAAGATACAGTTTTAGAATTCTATACATTCTGAAAGTGCTTGTGGCTATCACAAGTAATGTTCCATTTTGGTTTATTTTCTGTATGTAAGTTGCTGGGTCTTTCTAGAAAGATCGACCCATGTGTCCTCTTTAATCTGATCATCTATTATTAACTTTTCTCAAATACAGTTGTGTTTTGTAAATGTAGCTACCCAAAGTCTGAATCTTTGTGATATCAATTTTTTCTTTTATATCCAAAATTTTTTCAATCAAATGTTGGCTAATAAGTAGGCTGTTTGGAAATTAACAATTCTAATAGATGAGAACAACAATGTAGACACTTAAAGCCTAATTACTCTTTCGAAGTCATTGTAATAAAATCAAGGCTTTATTAGCTGTGCTTATTAGTCTGATTTGGTATTACTGGGAGGATATCATCTTATTCTACAAAATTCTTCTCTTAAAATCTTAAACAACAAAACAATGAGGAGGTCAAGTCTTATAAGGAACAAACATGACATCACATAGGGAAGTGAGTCACTGTGCGTCATTCTGGGAACTGAATCAGGATTCAACTGACTCACATCTTTCTGGGCCGAGAACCAATTCTAGTTATATCATGCTGGAAAATGACTCATATGGTACCTTTATTAGCTCCCATCAGTGTTAAACCAACTGCAAATTGGAGAAGGTCTTGGGAAATTCAAGTAGCTCTGAGTGAACATCATTCTCTGAGGGACACAGAAGATTTCTGTATCTGAACAAACTGGTTGTTTTGCCTCAAGAACACAAACCCAACCTTGGCAACAGTGGATTGCTCTTATCTAAGCTGACCACATCTAAACATGATAGTAGCCATAATCTTTGCGGTCTGTACACATTTCCCACATTTTTTTGCTAATCCATTGGTTAATTGTAAATCTATCATCACTCTTGGTTATATTGATTATTGTAAAAAATTTTCTGAAATAGCAGCTACCCAGTTAGTGTTTTTGTCAGTAGAGAGTCAAAATACAGTAATAGCTAACTGTTCTCTTTTTTGCCATGTGGTCACTTCTGCAAGTAGACAGTACAGCAGAGAGCTGCACTATAAAGTATTCCAGTTAAAACTGTAAAGGAAGATAAGCTAGATTAGAGCTTTGAAATCATTAAATACTTCTCAAGGCACCTGAAGTGTCTTTTAAAGAAATGTTAATATTGATAACACCTGGAAGTATAAAATATATGTATTTTTTGAGGCAGGGTCTTACTATGTAGCCCTGGCTCATAGTAAATTGGCTTCGCCTGTCCTCAGCCTTCCAAGTAGATGGGATAACAGGTGTGTACTATCACTCCCACCCAGGATTAATTTTTAATGAAGGTTTTGATAATTAGCAGAATAGCCTAACTCCAACCTAGTCATAAACATGTGGAAATTTCACATACATATCCAGAAGTTCTGACAACAAGAAGGGTACTCTCCTATGTGACAATTGGTTAAGACAGAACCTCAGCCACTCCCTCTGAAGAGGACAATTACAGTTCTCTCTAATAAACTGTTCTCCACAATCCCTCACTCCCTTCTTTCTTAAGGTTTTTTCACATTACTTATTTGATCTAGTAGGCATTTGAGTTAAAACCCCTGATAAGTATATTCCTTTGCTTTACTAATTAAAAACAATATAGGAAACAGAAAAAAAAATTAATGTAAAAAAATGTTAACATTGGGCCGGGGATTTAGCTCTGTGGTTCCACCGCCTGCCTCACAAGTGCAAGGACCCGAGTTCGATCCCCGGTATCAAAAAAAAAAAGTTAACATTTATCCACATTGCAGATTGGCCAGTCCTGTTTTCAATTTCTCAAGGAGCTCATTCTTTACTAAACATGCATTGAGCATCGTATTTGTGCAAGACAATGTCCTAGAGAATATCCATAAAAGTGTAAGATATGGTTATGGTTTAGATCAAAAAGGTCTCCCAAGCGCCTCCTGTGCTCAGATGCAGGGCTTTGGACAGTGATCAAACTATGGGTGCACTTCAGCTGACTTGCGTTAGGAGGTGGGGACTGGTTACAGGTAGGTCACTGGGGGCGTGACCTAGAAGGGGACAGATCCCTCCCTAGCTCCTTCCTTCTCTCTCTGCTTTCTGGTTGCCAGGATGTGAACAGCTTTCCTCAGGTGGATCCTTCGCCCATGACTCTTCTGCTTGGAGCCTGTGGACCATGGACTGTAACTGTGAGCCAAAATAAAGCTCTCCCCCTTTATAAGTTGTAGGTGTCAGGTGTCATCATGTCCTTCAACAAGGAAAGTAACTAAGATACACACTAAGGCTCTGAGTTCAATCCCTGGCATTGAAAAATTAAAAGATAAGATAGCGTCCTCACCCTCAAGTTGCTTGTGATATGACTGGACAAGGCACAAAAACATGTTCTTTCTTTCTTTCTTTCTTTTTGCGTTTCCATTAAATAGTTTTATTTTAAACGTAGATAAGTTTGATGCTAACAGCTATTTAGGATAAGCATTCTTTTTTTTTCCTTAAATTCTTTTATTGGTACATTTTAGGTATACAATATGTTTACATTTATCATTGGGTGCTTGTACCTGTTCATGATGTATCTTGGTTCTTATTTTTTCCCC
>NW_004624791.1:124880-141147 GCF_000247695.1 Heterocephalus glaber
GAGGCAGGCGGCGGAACCACTGAGCTAGATCCCTGGCCCTGTTATTGGTTGATTTCTTGATAGCGGCCATTCTTTCTGGAGTGAGGCAGAATCTCAGCATTGTTTTCATCTGCATCTCTCGAATGACCAGTGATGTTGAACATTTTTTCATATGTTTACTTCTGCTTTTACTTCTTTGTCTCAGAAATGTCTGTTCATTTCAGATGTCCATTTTTTAATTGGGTCCTATATTTGGGGGGTCTGATTTTTTTAAGTTCTTTATATATTCTAGATAGTAGTCCTTTGTCTGAGATACAGCTGCTAAAAATTTTTTCCCACATTGTAGATTGTCTCTTAGCTCTGTGGGTAATTTCTCTTGCAGTGCAGAAGTTTTTAATAAGATGAGATCCCAGTTGTTGATGCTTTGTGCTAGTTCCCGTGCTACTGAGGTTTTGTGCATAAAGTCTTTTCCTATGCCAATGTCTTCCAGAGTTCTCCCTAACTTGTCTTCCAGCAAGTTTAGTGCTTCTGTTTTAATATTTAGATATTCAATCTACTTCAATCTTAGTTTAGTGCATGGTGATAGATATGGGTCTAGTTCTAATCTTTGGCAGGGTGAAATCCAGTTTTTCCAACACCATTCATTAAGGAGGCTATCTTTCCTCCAATGAGGGTGGTTGGCTCCTTCGTCAAAGATGAGGTGGCTGAGTATGTCTGGAGTTGTTTCTGGATCTTCTAATCTATTCCACTGATCCTCAGGTCTGAAAACATGTTCTTTCTTTAAAATCCTATCTGAAAAAGTATGTAAATGAGGCTTAAAGACTTTATTCTAATTTACTCAAAACCACTGAAAATGGAACTTATCTTTTCCAATTTATGGACTTCTATCTGTCAGTCAAAAACTGCAATACCTAATGTTTGAGTAGCTAGCATCGTGTTCTGGGATGTAAAGCACTATAAACCACAGTCATTATTCTTGAGAAATCTCTATTGCAGTTGAACTGCAAAGATATTAAGCAAATCATTCAAACGCTGGTCTGCACCTGATGAGTGTTTGTCACCATGGTGCTCAGGGATCATTTCCTGTGCGGGTGTCTGAGAAGACTTGATCCCACCTCTGAGGCCCGAGCAACTCTGTGCAGACATCATCTTTGCCTTAATTATTTTAACCCTCTACCAAGGCTCAGAGCCAGCTGACAAAGAATTGAGGTTTTCCTCAGAAAGCCCACATCATTCTGACTAACAAGGACAGGGAAAGTTTAAGCAAGGAAGTAGTGATGAGGGTACAAGGGAAGAGAAAGAAAATTAGAAAGTCCCAAGGAGAAGAGAGTTTGGAAGGACTCCAGAAGCCTCAGAGAACCTCTGAATAGCCTTCCGGTTCTTCAGTCCCTCTGCACTTGGATTCCTAACCGATATTTTACTGGTTATGGAGGCGAAGAGAGCTCAACTAGGTTCAGATGATGCCCCTCGTGTATGCAACCTGAGCCTGTTCGCTATATGATCCATTCTTCTCCATGCCTTCTTCCTATGCATCCCTCCTCAGTCCACCCCATCCCACTCTGATCTGTATTTCTTTCCAGGGGTTGCCTTTCCCAGAGCTCAGGTTTACTGGCTGCCCTCTGTGATTGGCCAGTGGGAGGAGGAGTTGGGGTAAGGGAGAATCCTGAGGTCACAGCTCCCTGCACCTTGGATAGCTTCTTGAGTGACTGGTGGGTCACCCCTTTGGCTTCAGCTCTGTTCAACAGGCCTGCCATCCTTCCCACCACTGCTAGGTGATCCTGGCTTCGGGGAGCCTACCTGTTTCACTTCTCCCTCTCTGTTGATAAAAGCTTGTTTGGCTTCCAGCTTTTCCGTCACCTGTGTAAACAATTCCTGTATTGAATTTCTTCTCTTGTAAATACTTAACTGGGTTTCTGATTTCCTTGCTAGATCCTGATTGATGCATATATGCATAAAGAACTGGTCTATTAAAATGATGACTTGCAATACTCAAGAGTGGAACACAAACGCTAGGTCTCCTCTCACCCCCACCTCCAGTGTACAGGAATTACATAGATGACTATTTAAACAGAAGATTTATCTCACTGAGATTCAGGAAAAACTGGGTCACCACCTGAGTAGGAGCAATGGTCATACAAACCCACAGTCCTCGAAGTATATCATAAGCAACCAAGTGTCCCATGGTTGTCACGCCATGGGCTAATCTATGAGAAACTATGAGAATGTGATGGTCATGCAACCCAGCCCACAAACTTGGATGTGCCAAGAGCTTTTACAGTTCTTCAGATCATTTAAATTAACAATATGTCAAACAGGTAGTGAGGGAAAATAAAAGCAGAAATATTTTTATTTCAGAAAACAGGAAGACAGAGATAAAAGTCAGAAAGACAAGGGGCAAGAATAGCCAACTCATTGGGTTCACTGGTGTGAAGGGTGAAGCAATTGATCCTCAACATGAAACAGGGCATAGAAAGGGAATGACTAAGTGGCCAAAGGAGGAGCCAAGAAAAGTGCCAGTTCCCCTCCAACAGGGACACTCCTGCGGGTTCATAATTTAGTAGAAATGCCCACAACTTGGAAAAACAGATATTTTCAGAGAATTAAAAATTCAAGACTGCATTTCCCAGTAAACAAAAATGGTTTGCAGATTGACTGTCTTTTTACAAATTTGAATATAAAAATGTTGTCTTTGCATACACGGTAAAGGATGGTTTATATACTATATTTCTTCTATCTCCTGGGTTATTACTTATAAAAATTCTACAAATTAAATATGTATACACAAGACATGTATCTATACATACAAAATGGTATGAATTATCCAATTCCTAAGTCATTAAACCAAGTCCTCTTTGCCCATCTTTCAGGACCTGTTATTTTTTTAGGACACACACAAACACACATATACTCCCTCAAATACTTCTCAAGATATTTTAAAATAAACTCACTTTATTAATAGAAATCAGGCTGAGATTTTTTTAATACTCCATATTCACATAGATTGTTATGTGAAAAAATGTGATAGAAATGCAGGTGCATGCTGGAAATACTAAATTAGGAAAACAGCTGTGCTTTTTACATTGTCCTGCCCTAGAAAAAAGGCACCCAGGGCATTCCCAGCAGCTGGCACATTCTACATGATGTGCTCATTACCACAAGTAAATAAAGTCAGTAAATTACTGGCAGAGCATAGGGGGCCATGATGAGTCTAGGAAATAACCCTTTCATCAAACTCTCTGCACATTGTATATTGCCTGAGCAAAAACCAAATAATGATGATCAGTTGGGAATTAATATTTTAGTCAAAGAGGAATGGAGATGAATGCATACTATAAATTATTAACCAGTACTTGTACTCTATCCCCTTGGCAAAGCGTGAAAGAGGCTTCTAAAGAAATAGGATACATAGGATACATATCTTCTACCTACCTAGCCATGTTTACTCCAACCCATGAATAATATCCATAGAGATGCATATCTCTAAGACATCCAGAAGGAAATTTATACCTGAATTTCTCTACCTTTCTGTACTAGAATGTAAGCAAAACATAAGTATTCCTGTTTATACTTACATAAACATATGCTTTTATTTTACATATCTATAAATGTTATTGTGCTGTAGCAGGAGAACAATCATTGGGATGGAAATGAAGACACATCAGGTCTTGCCTGCCCCTGGTCATGACCAGTAGTGACATCTTAACCTCTCTGGCCTCAGTTTTTCTCGATTGTAAAATAAAGTGCTGGAACACAGAAGACCTTGAAGAATACTGTAAGCTTCAAAATTCTGCATAAGGGCCTTAGAAGGAATAGCAGTGGACGGGACTAAGGAAAAGTTAGCTCTAGCATAAAAATGAAAAATGAATGTAAAAATTGCTCAATTTTTTAAACCAATGAAGTATACAGCACAGTAGAAAATGTACATATATTATGTGCATATACTAAATATGTACTATATAACACATAGATATTGCTGCCCTCTTAATGAAAAAAATTATGAACCAATAATTGAACACATAAGCTAAGACTTCTATATTTGTATAGTAGCATACCATGCAAGTTATACAGGGAATTATTAAAGCATTAGCATTGAAAATTGAGAAATAGTACTACTTAAAATACTGTGCAATCAAAGACACGCAATTTCCTGGTTATGTAATTCTAATATGTAAAAGAGATGGCAGCTTTCTGGTTTTTCATTTTGTTTTGTTTTGGGTTTTTTGTTTTTGGAAAGGGTCTTGCCATGTAGTTCCAGATGGCCTTGAACTCACTGTGTAGCCCAGGCTGGCCTTGAGCTCGCAGCAGTCCTCCTGCCTCAGCCTCCCGAGTGCTGGGGTGTGTGCCACCATGCCCAATGTTGGGCAGCTTTTACTATATGCTTTTTAATTTTTATTTTTATTAGTACATGTTTGCAGTGCATGATGACTACATTTATTGTGAGGAGTTGGTACATATACATAACAAGCCCTACTTCTTTTTACCTCCCCTTTTCTCCCTCTTCCTCCATCTTTTGGTCTAAAAGACCCTACAATGCATGACTTGGTGACTATTTGCCAAAAGTCCAGAAGGAGAAGGGAACATTAATACTTTCTCCCATACAAATCAGTCTATGATAAGTCTACTTATAAGTAGTTTATAAGCTACTCTCTCTCCCACTCCCATAAGAGCAGGAGAAGATGTGGAAAGAAATCTTTCTGATGGTTTAGGATTTGTTTTGAACATTGAAGAGAAGCTTTTGTCTCAGCTCTGTGGCACAGAGCAGGGTTTGCACCTTTGGAAATATCCTAGTAGATATCAGAGAAGGTTGGAGTACATTGACTCCTAGCCTCTTATTTTACAGGCAAAGGCAGCCAGAAAGGGTAAGTACCTTACCCTGTGCTAAGCATTTTATTTGGCAGAGTTAGACTAGAAGTCAAGTCTTTTAACTCTGTCCAGGCTGCTTTCCCTTGCTGCTTCCTTTTTCTCTGTGTAGTTCCAAAACAAATGCTTTCCTCCTTGACTTTTGCCAACAGTCCTCCTGGGATGAATAGGGCATTCTGTTACTTGTCCCTCCCAGAGAAGTTCCTTTCAAGCCATAAAGTTTTTCCCAAGCTGACTAATGCTTTGCTTGGTCAGAATTGTTTTTGAGCCATCCCTCTAAATATCCTCTCCCAGCTGACCAATCTAAGAGCCAGATTCAGACCCACTGACTTCACTCTGCTGCTCCCAGGAGTGGTACAGCCAGCACAGCCTGTGTGATGTAGGTTAGTGACTCAGTGACCAAGTATCATACAAGGAACAGGATCTCTCTGAAGGACTTGGAGTGGCAGATGAGATACAAATCTCTCTGTGTCTCAGTTTTCTTATCTGTTACATAGGGGAAGATTTTCATTTAAATTTTAAATAATTATTAATATTTTTAGACTTTATTTAATAGACACAAATTTAAATCTTCCAAGTAGGAAGTAGATCTTTATGCTTTGCTTTGTTTTGCTTTGTTTTGTTTTGTTTTTGAGACAAGGTCTCGCTATGCAGTTCAGGCTAGACTTGAACTCACTCTGTAGGCCAGGTTAGCCTCAAACTTATAGCGATCTTCCTGCCTCAGCCTCCCAAGTGCTGGGATTACAGGTGTGTGCCACCACGCCTGGCAGAAAGTAAATCTTTAATCTTACCTAGCTTATTTCTTTATTTCACAAGAGAAATAAAAGGATCAGAAAGTTTTTTATTTGTTAAATAAAAGTCACCTACCTAGATTAGTGGTAGAGTTGAAAAACTAAGCATTTTGGCATGTAATTCAGTGCTTCAGGCTCTATGTCTGCCATATGCTCACCCTATTCAGGGTGCTACATAAATGTGACAATCTAGAACATGTAAAATCATGTACTCACATTGAATCTCAGTAAGGTTTAAGATAGTGGTCTCCTCCCCTCAATTTAATTTTGTTTCTTGTAAATTATGTGGTAAGTCTTACTATGTAATTTTAGATACAGGGACAGATTGCTAGTCAACTCCTACTACCTACAATTTTGAGATGATCAAGCTAGGTCAGGATGAAAGAGGAAGCAAGTAACAGGAAGAACTAACTGCACTAAAACATTGCTTTATAAAGCTAGAGATTCACAGGACGTAGAGGCAGCCCTAACCCTTCCTCTCTCATACCCCCTTCTCTGAGGGAAGTTAGCAGACCTGGCCCGCACTCATTTCCACTCCTGTCACTCACACTTCAGGTTAATTCAGGCTCCCAATCACCTGGCCAAGTGTGGATAAAAATGACAGGTGTGGAGGAGCAGACTAAGCCAAAACTCCACCACCCTTAGTGATTATTTGATATTTGCCTGAGAACTGCTCTACTTTAAATCATACAACTATAACCAAGGGCCTGCTATGCTCTGCAAGAAAACAGTTTAAAATAAGTAGAAATGGATCCTGAAGAGCATATCACCCAGAGCTCCGCTACCACAGTGAGAGAAGAAAGGAGATAGAAAGAAGGCAGGTCAATTGCCCTCCACAGAGTTTCTTGGACATGGGGCTACTGTGGGATGGAAGAGCCTTAGAAGAGACAAAGAAGGGCCGGGGACTTAGCTCCGTGGTTTCGCTGCCTGCTGCACAAGCACGAGGACCCAAGTTCAATCCCCTGTACCAAAAAAGAAAAGAAGAGACAAAGAAGAATTAAAATGATTTCTCCATATTAAACTGGGCTCAGAGGCCAGCGCTGTCTCCTAGACCATTCTTCTCTACACAAAACAACAGCAGCTTTCAAAATAAGAAAAAGTAGGATTTTTCTTAAAGACAGGAATCATTTCACAGACTCAAAATCAGACCACACTGAAGCTCTGTCTGCAAAAATAATGGTTTTCCCTGACATTTTAAACAGCACAATTTAACGACTCAATGTTTCGTTTGACATTTAAGAACTCATCCATCTCCAAGAAGCTTATTGGCAAATCTTCTCAGTTCTAGAAATTAGCAAATATAGTATGCATGAGAACACATCTACAAAAGCCCAAAACGCTCTTTAAAAATGAATCCCAAGGCACTACGAATAAACTATTTATTACCTATACTGAGCTGGACCTGCCTCTTTCGTCAGGCCCTGCCAGAGCAACGTTCGTAAACCACTTACCCTTTCAAGGTAAGATGACTCTGTTTGTGCAATGGAAAAGCAAGCATTAAAGAGTAGGATTTTCTGGGTTGGAACTGTGGCTATTTTGCTGCTTACAAGTTGTGTGACCTTTAGCACATTACTTAACCTCTCCAAGTCTTGGTTTCCTCATTTATAAAATGGTGATAATAATAGTTCCTATCTTATTGGGTTAAGATGATGAAATGGGTCAATATTGTAAAGTTTTGGAAACCATCCGGCAGAATGAAGGCCAGATACATTGTTTGTTAGAAACTTACAAATGATATGTATGTGCTTATTTTTCTTTGAGGTCATTTGTATACTAACCCCCACTATATGTGATCCAGACTGAAGCCAATCAATATATGACATTTATCCTGCCCCTTGTGATTGCTTTGTGGATGACACATAGTTCCAGTCAGAGCCAACAGGATGGTAGGTGTCTAGTTCTGGGATTCCTGGGAAAGAGAAAATGACTGTTATTAGAGTTGACTTCTAGGATATAGTCTGGAGCTGCTGCCACCATCTTTCAAGCATGAGAGAAGAACCTATGTGAGAATAACAGAGAGTGAAACAGACCCATGCAGAGAAATCACATTCTGCTGACATTGTCTGAGCCTCTGATCCTGGGGTGCCTGAAGCCAAACCTCCCAGATTTTTCAACTATAACTCCTCATTTACATTCCCCATTTTCCTTCTATTAGTTTAGGCTGAGTTTTTGTTGTTGTTGATGTTTGTTTGTTTGCCCTTTGCAACTAAAAGATACTAAATTCATACAATTCTCATTATGCCCATGATGTGTATCACAGCTAAGCAGCCAAGATCAAGACAGTCTCTGCCTCAGGAAGCACGGAACTTCCATGGTTGCAAATCGGCATTGAAAATGTGAAATTCTGGCTTTGTGACTATTCTCAGGTTGCTTCACTTTTCCTGGTCTCAGTTTCCTCATCTGAAAATTTGAAAACCAACTAAGTAATCTTTTTATCCTCCCAACTCTAAAATTTTATGACCAAATGTTGGCTACCTCTGAGGTTTCTCGTAGGCTCAATTTTTCCAGTAGCTACAAAGCCAAGAAGAATAATTCTGAGGGGAATCAACCTAGTGATGATTTACATGCATTTTCAACAACTTTGCCACATTTCAAACATCACATTGGAATTATGTACCTACTTTTGTATAGAAAAGACAGGTTAGGTTTAAAAAGAAGACAAGAAGCTTTTCTAGTTGATCAGTGAGTAGAGTTTGTATCAGGTCTCTGCAATCAGCAATAGAAAACTGGGAACAGAGACAATTGTCTAGCCGTTATCTGCCATGTCATGTGTTCCACTTCCTCTGAGACCAGCATACTCTATACTGTCCCAGAGCATCACTGCCTCATGTAAGCACTTGTAGAAATTGGGAGGAGAGAGCAAAGAGCTGTGATACTCACGCAAAATATATTTGCAGAATAAAAGATAGTATGATAAATCTTGTTAGAGAGCTCTTAGTAACTGACCTTAATTGTTTGGAATGTACTTAAAAACTGAAAGAGAAGGAAAAATGACAATTTCTGATCAAGTTAGATACATATCTCTTCATCCAAGAACTAAAGACCATATACGTGATTCATAAGAAAGATCTTCAAACCAGGTGTGGTGGCGCACATCTGTAATCTCAACGCTAAGAAGCTGAAGCAAAAGGATGGAAAGTTTGAGCTCATCTTGGGCAATTTAGTAACTTAACAAGACCTTTTCTCAAAGTAAAAACTAAAAAAGGCTTGGAGGTGTAGCTCAGTGTGAAGGCCCTAGGTTCAATTCTGTTCTAGTTACTTTTCTCATTGCTGAGACAAAATACCTGACACCCAAAGTTAAAGGAGGAAACGTTTAGTTAGCTTACAATTTGTAGAGGTTTCAGTCCATAATTGCCTGGCTCCAAACCAGAGTGGCTTTTTCAGAGCTTGATCTAGACTGTGTGACACTGGAATTGATTCACCGGTGCAATGCTAGGATCAAGCGCACTAGGATTAAAGGTGTGAGTGCTACCTGTCCTAAGTAACTTGGATAAGACATAAGGGATAGAAAGAGCTGTGGCTGCCCCTTGATTCTTTGTTACTTTCTGCCAGCCACCTCTGAAAAAGCCCCACCTATGGCTGCATGAGGCATTGGGCGACATCTAGACACAAGCCATAACAAATTCTAAGTACAAAAAGAAAAAAGAAAAGATCTTCAAACTATTCTATTTAATTTTCAACATGAATTGATTTCCTTGTTTCTCAGACCATCACCAATTAGAAAGTCATTTAATGAAGGAAAATGAGGATAGGTAGCAGAAAAGAACTCAAATTGCAGCCAATACAAGAGAGGGGTCAGAACAATTATTAAAAACCTCTACAAAGCTTCCAGGTATGGCACAACTGTAATCCCAGCACTCTGGAAGGCTGAGGCAAGAGGACTGTAAGTTTTAACCCAGTCTGGGCAACTTAGCAATTTAGCAAGACCCTGTCTCAAAATGTAAAAATAAAATAGAATAAAGATCTGGGGATGTAGCTCAGTGAGGAGCCCCTGAGTTCAGTTTCTAACACTGCAAAGGCAAAACAAAAAACCAATATAACTTAAAATAATAATCACAGAGGTCCAGGGTCATTTACATATACCCCAATAATGCTTGCTGAGATACATTACCTTTATCCTTATTGAACAAACTATTAGGGAATTCTATGTGTTTATTAAATAAAATATTCTAAGATTGGTTTATTTTTGGCAAAAATAAATTTAATCCTAATAATAACCCAATAATATACAAGGAGTTTAAATAATCTCCCCAAGGCCATACAGTTCATCACTGGCAGATTAAGGATTACACCCAGACAGTGTAGCTTCAGAGACCAGTCACTCAGCCACCACCCGAGCTGGGTCCCTTAACATTGCCTGACAGCCAGCACCACAACTGCTAATCACTGTTTATGACCACCATCAACAAAGGTAAAGCAGATAACCAACATATTCTGCTCAATAAAGCCAACAAGGCAAAAAGTCTATGTAAAATATTCTCCTCCAAACTAGTGATACTAATACAAATTAATAACATTAAAGTACCATATTAGTAGTATTTGTCACTTACAAATAAAAACTTGAGGTATCTAGAAAGTTCATTGTCCTGAATTTCCTCATTCTCTGTTGATAACAAATAAAAACAGCAGCATTGTAACATAAATTATTTCCATTCTAAGCAAAGCTTATTTTGAACCTCTAAACTGAAATTTTCTTATCCTACAAAACCTTTAAAGAGCAAAGGATACACAGTCAAAAGAGAAAAATCATTAAGTTGTAGATTGAGAAAATGTTGCAAGGATTTAAAACTCAGTGTCCTGGTAATGAAATTTATGATTAATAGAAGAAGTATTTTCTTAAATAAAATATCAAACCTATCATATATGATAATATACTTTAAATATTTGGATTTGGACTATGAGAATGAAGACTATGATAAAGAATAACAAAAAGTTTGGCCCTTGCTATCTCTTTATTTATGGAAGAAATAACTTCTTGAAATTCTCTGGAACATTATCTGTTGACATCAGTTTTACAGCATCCTTTTATCCCTGTATTAAATTTTGCTTCTAAACCACTAATTGTAGGTTGGCTTTGGTCAAAGTAGGAGTAACTTTGTGTGTGAGTGTGTGTGTGTGTGTGTGTGTGAGAGAGAGAGAGAGAGAGAGAGAGAGAGAGAGAGAGAGAGAGAGAGAGATAAAATTGTGTGTGGCCAAAGCAAGATTTGCTTCTTTAAAAGAACTAGCAAAAGTGTGCATGCCAAGACAGCAGCCAAAAGAAGAAGTCCAGTGCTGGCTGTAGAAGCAAGCCAAAGAAAATAGAGCCAAAGATAATCTGGCTAAAGGAAAGATGACAGAAATGATGTGATACTAGTGAGTATCTAACACTGAGAACATTTAACCTTTTATTATCATCACATGTGGATTTCCTGCAAATTCTTCATGACTCAAATGTGACCCACATTCATCCATGCCAATTGAGAAACTGATTCTAGTGTATATGTCCTAAATGTTTCCTTAAATTCATCTCTCCTTACTTTATCAATCAATATGAAATTCATTGCTACTATTTTTATTGGTTTTTAAACTGGGTTACACTCTGTATATTAGCTTAAATTTATATTTCAAATTATCCTCAGTCCATATTGTCCATGTTGACTCTAATAACATAGCCCATAATCTTTCTTGAGCAAGAAACTATTGCAGAACTTTAAAATTTTAACCTCAAGCACACAAGATTGAATTAATCTTATCTTTTATTTCATGTACCTGGAATTACTGGTCTATTCTGGTTCTCCTATTCTTCATCACTCCTTTGATCTCCATGCCCAATACCAGTCCCCCTGGTGGGAACTGATACCTTTGATAAAGGTATTTCAATGTCCATTTATCTTTATAAAAAGCATACCTTTATTCTGTGTTAAAATACATGTTTTCAATTTATGTAATTAGCATTATTCTACAGAACTAAACTTTTTTTTTTTTACTAATATGTTTTAAAGATCTATCCACATTGCAATATATATGTCTACTTTGGTGCTTTTCCTAGTTGAGTAACATCACATCCATTCTCCTGGTTGGTTCTTAGATTACTTGCAACACCACCACCACCACCCACCCCTGACATCACTCTAAGTAATGCTGGAATAGACGTTCTCATGGATCAGTCCTCTGTAAAAAAGTAAAAAGTAAAGTCATGAAGTGTCTCAGTTCTAAGTCTAACCCTTTCATTTCATAGCCAGGAATTCTATGTTGAAAGAGGTTAAGAATTATGTAGCCTGGGCCAGGGATTTAGCTCAGTGTTTCCGTTGCTTGCCTCACAAGTGCAAGGTCCCGAGTTTGATCCCTGGTATAAAAAAAAAAAAGAAAGAAAAAAAGAAAAAAAGAATTACATAGCCTGCAGCCAAAGGACAGAAATCATCAAGTTACAAAAAATTAGTTAATAACAGAGGACTAGTTCTCTCTACTCTCAGACAGCATGGTCTAGCACATTTAACACATTTACCACTCTGTAAGATACAATATTTTTAAGTAAAATACTTAAGGTATTGAAAGTGAGTATTGAAATAACTTATTCAGAAAAGTCCAATATCCTACATCCTAGAAATCAAAGTTCAAATATGTTACTATATTCTACTAACTCATAAAAAGGATAAACTCACAAGCTAGGAGGAAATAACATGGCATCAGTGCACATGGCTACACAGCAGGCTGCTATTATGTAATATATTTAAAACTAAATGTGGAGGAAATAACCCAAACTCCACCTCCAACCCAGCTTTGCGGCTTTTTATTTTTGTTAGGAAAACACCCAAAGGGATATGAGTCAGGTATCTTTGGGGAGGTGTTCTGCTGCGGAATGGTCACATTTGTCATTTTGAATCTTCTGCACTAGGCCTTGAAAAGAGTGATTTTTTTGATTTATTGGTGGGAGGTGATGGTGATAGAATGCAAATACCTGGGTCCCCTGTGACCAGATGTTTAACTTGTACAAGTCTGTTTCCTCTTCTAAAATCAAAGGAGGGTCTTGTATGTAACAAACAACAAACAGAAAGTTTCATTGTTCTCTATCCTTATTTATAGATGAAATCAATGTGACTCATGACATCTGATAAA
The DNA here is from genome assembly GCF_000247695.1 of Heterocephalus glaber. The sequence continues at coordinate 137,606 of NW_004624791.1, forward strand.
TGTGATTTTAGTCTTTTTTATGACATAAAAATGAAATACAGTTGCCTGATTACCTGGGTTACATGGTTTCTTACTTTGTTGATCACATTTACCAAATGGTGAAATAGTATGCATGATATGTGCAGAATCAGATTTACCATAAAACTGAAGCAATGAGTCTGGGAGACACTGGGAGTTATGGAGTGCTCTAGGCTTGGGAGAGGCAGACTTGGAAACATTACTATATGTGTTTCTGGTAAACTGCCCAAAGAGATATCAGAAGACATGGAATGAAATCTCTAAATCTTCATTTGTTGTGATTTTTTTGTATTCTAAATAAACATTCCCTTTTATAACTTAATTTTGTTTATCATTTTGTATCTTTTTTCCACAAAAGGGATTCTTCAATTGAATTATTTTAGACTACATAAAAGCCAAATTTTCTCCCTGAATGTATATGTTTAACACTGTACTTTGACATTATGATCAAAAACATAGATAAGGGCCAGGGGTTTGGCTCAGTGGTTCTCCCGCCTGTTTTGCAAGTGCAGGGTCCTGAGTTCAATCCCTGGTACCAAAAAACCCCCCAAAACATAGATAAATCTGAATTCACACAGCAGAGTGCTCTGCAGCAGAAATGCTCCCCTAAATTGAATCCTTGGCCAAGTCATTCTTCTTCTGGGCCTTAGCCTTCTCATTTTTATAAATGTAGACTTGACAAGCCCCCTAAGAACTCTTCCCACTCAGGAAATCCCAACTCCATTGTATGTTTCTTGCCATACTTCCAACAACATTCTATTTTACATGAACTCCATAGTGAATTCTCATTGTAAAAAAATTAAGTCTTCAGTAGTGTGAGTAATTACACCCACTATACAACTATTTAGTTTGTAAATGTAAATGAATGAATTTGGTTCTCACCATCAAGCACACTAATTATAGCGTGTCACTATAGAACTGATTGCTTTGTAAGGGCAAGGACATTTCCTTCGTTGGTTGTCATTTAAACTGACCAGATAAAAAGACATGCTGATTTTCATTTATATCACAACTCAAAATAATCCATTCTGAAAGAGGAAGAGATATTTTTACAATCCCAATGAGACCAACTAAAATCTCCGTGTAAACCAAGCTGTTTTAGAAAATACGAACAAAATAGTTGCTTTAGGAAGTATGAAAAAAACAGAGAGTATGAATAAAGTTTATGAGAAATCAATGACAGTTGTTTTTCTTCTGAGCTTAGATATTTAAAGTTTTAAAAGAGAAAAAATTGATAGTTCAGTTTAGTTCTCAAACACAGAAGTAAAGAAATCAGTGGTTGGAGACATTCTTTTCCAATGATGAGTTCTGTAACACGTTGCTACTTATTGGGTGGAGGTACCATGTCATTGGGCACCTCCAAAATAAGTATGATGGATTTGGGATTTTATAAATTGACAGGTACCTTATGCCACTCAAGTTTACATGTTTAAAGTATGAAAAGCTGAGGTCCAGTCAAAAGAGTCACCTGCCTGAAGTCACATGCCTGAAGTCAGATAAGGCAGGACAGGAGCCTATTCCTGTGACCAAAAACTTGGTGTGTTTCTTCCTTTACCAACCTCACTTTGTGGAACTATTTGAATACTTTCATGCTTCAGTGCCCAACAGGGAGCTTATGGCACAAAATATGGAGTAATCTTTTGTTTGAACCCAATATAAAATTTTATAATAAGGTTACATTAATTAAGGCCATGGGTATTAGTGCCAAGAGGTTTCATGCTGCCCCAAGATGTAAGTATTTGAGAAAACAGTAGAAGCAGGAAGGTCACTCTTGCTTTCCCATTCACCTCTGAAACGTGTCATAAAACCTTCATTTCAGAGGTGCTCTCCCTATACTCAGGGGAAGGGTATCCTTATCCTTAAGGACACAGAGATGCTGAGAAGAATCTACTCAAACAGATTTGATAAGTTTCTCCTAGTTTATTACCATGAGATCAGCCTCATTTTGTTCATTTTCCGTAGCACTATCCACCTTTCATCAGACCTAAATATAAAAACATAGATGTTTCTCTCTTTCTTCGGGCCTTCATTTCCAAAAGGTACTGTGTCATGTAAAATTTACATTAAATGAACTTGTATGCTTTTTTCTTGTTAATCTGTCTTTAATTATAGGTGTCTCAGACATGAACCTTGTGAGGAGAGAGGAAAAAATAGTACTTTTCTCTAACACAGTGAAAATCTAGATGAAGAGATCCACGGAATGCAATGACGTTCCCAGAAGTTAGACCTACATACAAGTGGTCTTGTATGAATGAAACAATTTTGATGAATGAAAGTTGTGCATTGGCAGAGCAGAGGGTAATAATGGCTAATAAATAGTATGGAAGTAAAAGGTCATCCATATGGAAAAAAACCTGTATCACTACAGTTATGGTTTAGACCTAAAATATCCCTCCTAAATTCTCAAGTGTGCAGATGAGGATTGGATCATGGAGGTGCTATACTCATCGATGGACTCATCTATTGATGAGTTCAGTAGCTCAGTGTGCTGTTAGGAGGTAGGACCTAGCTGGAGGTGTCATTGAAGCTGTGACTTGAAAGGGTAAATTCTTATCCCTGGCTCCTGCCTTTACTTTCTGCTTCCTGGCTGCCATGAGTTGAGCAGCTTTTTGTCTGCCATGCTTGTCTGCCATCCTGTTTCTGCCTTGGAATCAACCAACCATGGACTGAATCTGTGAGCCAAAAGAAACCTCTCATCCTTTAAGTTGTGGGTGTCGGGTATTTCATCCAGTGGTAAGAAAGTGACTAAAACAACCACTTCAAACTATATGCATAGGCACACATGAAACAATTTCAGGTTGATGAAATGTGAAAAACCAAAACTTTAAAATATTTGGAAGAAAAACAATAGAGAGTATATTTTTGACATTGTGATAGGGAAGGATTTCTCAAGCAGAACACACAATCACAGGGAAATGTTCATTAATTCAACAACATTTTAAAAATATATCAAAGGACACATATCTATACAGTTACATTCATTTGTAAACATTTATTGAAGCATATCAGTAAGACTTGTGCACTCTGTGTCTATTACACTTTAATTTTAAAACTTAAAATGTAAAAAAAGATATTAACAGACAAGGCACAGGATAGGAAATCTGAATGGCCAGTGAAAATGAAAAAATGTTCAGTCTCACTACTCACGTGAAAATGGAAATGAAAATCATAATGGAGATACATGTTTTACACATTTAACTAGCAAACTTTAATAAATCTGGCAAAACCAATTACTGGTGAGAATGTAGAACATCAGAAACCTTTATACACTGCTGGTAAAAAAAACATTGCTAAAGATTACAGGCTCACAGGGAAACCTGAAGCATTGTTTTCTTGTGGGGTTTTTTTCCCCATTAAGGTTATTGGTACATTTTAGGTATAAAATACAGTTACATTCATCATTGGGATCTTGTATCATTACATGAGTATCTTGGTTCTCATTTTTCCCCTTCCCCCGCCCTCCCTTCACCCCCTCCACCCTTCCCTATTTGCAAAGATTTTGTTTCCATTTTTTTCCTTTTCTC